>JASDQU010029390.1:12071-34403 GCA_032191745.1 Picea mariana | reverse complement strand
GTGGTGAAGGTCTTTCTCTTGAAGAATATAGCAAAGGATTTTGGTTGGGTTTTCTTCCCTTGTTGAGAAGGGTTTCCCAAGATACTTCTTCTATTCTTGTGCATGGTGCTTCTTCTTGTGATCTTGGTTGTTGCAACTATTTGTCTATGGTTTAAGTAAACTGCTAAAATGGATTTAACTTCATGCTTAAGCCTAGCTTATTGAAAAATCAACACTAATCCCCAATGATATGGTCCATTGAAGGATCCGTGAAGACTTATAAATGGAAGCTTTGATAGATACAAGGCGAGATTCGGGGCTAGAGGGTTCTTCCAGAAGGAGGGAGAATACTATAATGACAGCTTGTTCCAGTAACCAGACATACCTCTACCTAAGCCATTATATCTCTTACAGTATCCATGGGTTGGAGTTTACATCAGATGGATGTAAAGATTCTTCTTCTCAACAGTGTAATTGAAGAAGAAGCATATATAGAGCAACCTCAAGGTTTTGAGGTACACCAAAAAGAGACCCATGCATGCAGATGGAAGAAGACCTTGTATGGATTCAAGCAACTTGGTGCAAAGCCTCTCATGTACAGCAAAAGCGTGGTGAAAACTTCCTATGACAAAGGAAGTATATCGAAATGGTTCTTCAGAAGTCCGGGATAATGGATTGCAAATCCATGGCAAACTCCCATGATGACATATCTGAAGAAGTTGAGAGCTTCTAATCCAGTAGACCCATCCCTGTATCGACAATTGAATGGCTCGTTGATGTATTTGGAGAATACTCAATCTGATATTTGCTTTGTTGTGAAAATAGTTCCAGGTGGAACCTAGCCATGAGAATTAAATAAATTGCAAAGCATGCCTTGAAATGTCTTCATGGGACGTTTGAGTTATGATATACAACTGCATGGATTTGTCGATTCAGATTGGATAGGAAGTGCAGATAACAAAAGAAGTTCTTCTTGGAAGTGTTTTAGTTTGTGCTTTGCCACGATATCATGGGCTAGCAAGAAACATAAGTTTGTTGCACTCAGCACTGCAAATGCAGAGTATATTGCAGCTTGTGATGCTTGTACGGAAGCAGTGAGGCTCTGTAAGCCGGTTTCTGGACTGTTTGATCAGTTGTTGGATTCGACCATGATATATTGTGATAACCAGAGCTGTGTGAAGCTCTCAGAGAACCCAGTGTTCCATGACAAGTTGAAGCACATTGAGATGAAGTACTATTTTCTCCGTGATAAAGTCCAGAGGGGAGAAGTAGCTCTCTAGTATATCTCCACTGATGAGCAGATAGCAGATATTTTTGGTAAATTCTATGTCCAAGATGAAAAGTTTGCATACTTAAGGGACAAGTTGAGACTCGTGGAGAGGACTTCCTTATTGAAAAGGGAAGTGATTACTCCCCAGTTTGGGAGGGAGCATTGATATGTGATTGATATATGGGCAGTCATTTTCCAGTTCGAAAAATGGTCCAGGTTGGGCAATCACTTTCCAGTCTGGAAAGTGGTCCAAAGATTTCTAACGGCCAGTCATTTTCCAGTTTGGAAAATGGTCCAGAACGGACAATCATTTCCGTAACGAAAATGGTCCGACAGATTGTTGATGTACCTTAGACAACGATTCCCCTTGTGGCCAGTGTGGGGGAATGGTCTAGGACAATCATTCTCCTTGGAAATCACTCTGAGAAGTGATCAAGCAAAATGGTCCGCCTCTCCGGGCAATCATTCTTTCGAAGTTCACAGTTGTGAGTAGTTTGGAAGAATGGTTCGATATAGGAGGTTGGTGCAGGACAGTCATTTCCATAGGAAATGGTCCAGACAATCATTCCCTAGGGCAGACTCATTCTCTCCAGGTTACACTGTGATTAGTGCTAGAAGAATGGCCCAGTTAGGTTGAATGGTCCAGGTTCAGCAATCAAGGACAGTCATTCCCTAGGGCAAACTCATTCTCTCCAGGTTGCACTTTGATTAGTGCCGAAAGAATGGCCTAGTTAGGTTGAATGGTCCAGGTTCAAAAATCAGGGACAGTTATTCTTCTATGCTTGGGAAGAATAGTCTGTATAGCCTATGGCTGATTTTTAACTTTCTGAGGGTAGATGCTCTTCCAGATCTCACAGATGTGAGTGGAAGAATGGCCTAGATGACTCAGTTTGTATCATGATATTGTTTATGCGGGTTGATATCAGATGATATGATTGTTGTGGAGACTGTATGTTTCTGGACAGTAACTATAAGCTATTGTGGTGTATGTGTGTCACTGGTTAGTAGCCATGTGCTACTAGGAGTGGTTGTGTACCACTAGGAAGTAGTTGTGTGCTACTATGGATAGCCACAGTTGTGTTCTATTGGATGGCATTGTAGAAGTTGTATGCTACTATCTAATTTCCATGGAGACTACCACTAGTGTTGAAGATGATTTCCAGCTAGATGGATAGTCAGTGTGTTGGTGGACAGACATTCTCTAGGCAGAGAATGGTCCTGGCAGAACGAATTGTTGGTGGACAGACATTCTCCCTGTGGATAATTGTCTAGGTTGACAAATTGTTGATGTATCATGTACTGGTTTTTTTCCCGAGGCATAGTTATTGGCCCGATCAGGTTGAATAGTCTGCCTCCTAAGGACATGACGTCCTGATTAGGGTGGTTGATACGGGACCGATATTTTCTAAGGCATATGGGTAGAGATTGATCTCTATGGTACATATGACCCAATTAGAAAATAGTCCAAGATTGACATCCCTGTAGGAATGGTCTCTGTAGCCCATAGGGTGGTTTTCAGCATCTGTTGGAACAACTATTCTTCTAGGACGTATGTCCGGATTAGAAGAATGGTCCTTGTATCACTCTATTGAGTGAGTGACTTATTCATCATTATGCCCGATTACTCAGATGGAGTATGACCTCGAGAGATAATGCAGTTGATTCTATCAGATGATATTGATAGTGGTGATGTTGCTCGTAAGTTGATCTATGTGATCATGAGATAGCATGTGTGGCTATAATGATGCTATCGGTTGAATGGTATGTTTGTGCTCAAGACCATTTCCTTTAATACCTCCCTAGCTAGGAGGGAGGGTTGATATTATGGTAGTTGCGGAAGGTATTTACCTCTGCATGTAACCTTTGACGAGACTAGAAACCCTAAAAACGTTGGATAATAACCCTAAAAGACAAGTCGACTCAAGAGAATAATTAATATTAAGTTATTAGCCTCCAGGAAGAGAAGACGGCCTAGTAAGGTGAAATGGAGCAATATAAATAGAGGGCGTTAGAGCTCATTTGTTTTCACCACTCTCACAATTGCATAAGGACAAGTGGTGCGCATGACTGGAGGAGCATTGCAGCTACTGCAGTAGTGACTTGGTCTTGGTTATGATTTGGACTTTCTGCTTTGGTTATGGTTTGGACTCTCTGCTTGGTACGCTAGCTTTGGAGAGAAGTACGCTACCTTGGTTGGCTATTGGTTCTAGGGTTTGCTTCCGAAATTATTCTATATGTCAAGGTTAAGGTGCTCGGGGGTGGCCTTTGTGCCTATGGTTGGGTGACAATATTGAGATATTGTCTACGGTGAAACAAGCACATCTCTTTTATTTTAACAAGGGGAACGTTGGCCATTCCTAGGTCAACATTCACCTATTTCCATCAAATCGATGCCCCCTTCAAGCTAATCAAGCCTCTTCCAAGGAAATCGAATGCCTCTTCATGGTCAAAGCAAGTCAAGATGGAGTTTCCACTCAAATAAAATATTATGACCATGAATTGGATATTATTTTGCAAAGTAACTTAGTCTCCAACATGTGGATGACGAGTTAAATATTATATTTTAATGAGAGGGGGAAAACTAGCCATTACAATGAAAACTATATAAGGCTAGCTCCTCCTCTCATTCAAGTTGTTGAAGTTTTGTGAGATCGTAATGCCATCATTTTGAAATTTATCTCTTGTGTACCTGTGGATCGATTTTCTCTATGCTTGTGCTTCTTGGCTAAGGTTTTCTTGTTGTCGGGCCAGGAGTGGGCAGAAAAGTAACTCCACATTGATGTATTTGCATTAACTAGATAGGTGAATAAATACAACCAAAATGGTTGTTCCTCTTCCATAACGAATGACATTTCCTATCACCTATCACTATTCATACTTACATTAATGTTACAATAAGCGCAGTCACAAGGATTACGCGTGTCCAACATTCCCCCCTTTAATCTGAAGGGGTGTGTGTGAGTCCAAGCATCATTCTGAACTTCTCAATTTTTTCTCTTCTAAGCGCATTGATGAAGATGTCTGTAATTTGCTCATTTGTGGAACAATGTCTCAGGGGAATATTCTTGGCCTCTACATGATATCGAATCAGATGATACTCCGTGTTAATGTGCTTGGTTCGATCATGGAATCTAGGATTCTTGGCCAACTTGATTGCAAAAGTATTGTCAACTAGAAGAGGAGTAGAATTCACTTGTTTCTCCTGCAAATCTTCAAGTATTTTCCTGACCCACACAATCTCCTTTGTCGCTTCTGCAACTGCCACATATTTTGCCTATGTTGTGTAATATGTTGGAACTGATTATTTTACTGATCTCCAGGAGACAATTGTTGATCCAAGACTCATGAGATAGCCTAAAGTTGATACTCCATTTTCCTTATCTCCATCAAAGTCTGAGTCGGAATATCCGATCAGGTTGAAGTCATCCACCTTAGAGTACTTGAGTCCAAAATCTTGAGTTCCTTTCAAGTATTCTAGAACTATTTTTGCAGCAGAACAATGTCCTTCACAAGGCTTTTGCATGAACCTCAAAAGAATCCCAACAACAAATGAAATGTTTGGTCTAGTGGTAGTAAGATAGATAAGACTTTCCACAAGTTGTCTATACTTGGTTGCATCCTCAAATTCATTCCCTTCTTTTGATGTGAGTTTCAAATTCTGTTCCATTGGAGTAGAAACGGGATTGCACTCAGCCATGCCAAACTTGTTCAACAATTCTCCAATGTACTTCTTCTGTGAGATGAATATGTACTTTGGATTTTGAATCATTTCAATGCCCAAATAGTAGTGAAGATGTCCCAAATCTAACATCTTGAATCATTTCTTCAACTCTATCTTTATGGATGCAATGTAGTTCTCATTGTTCCCTGTTATAAACAGATCATCTACATATACTACACGATATACAACACTTTTTCCAACTTTCTTGACATACAAAGTTGCATCGTCAAGATTGAAATGCTTGAGATTTAGTTTCAAAAGACGCTCAGTTAACTTTTCATACCATGCTTATGGTGCTTGTTTCAAGCCATATAATGATTTGATGAGCTTGCATACCGTATGTTCTTGTCCCTTCACAACAAAGCCTTCTGGTTGAGACATGAAAACATTCTCTTTCAAGTCTCCATTCAAGAAAGAAAAGTTCACATCCATTTGATGAATTTTGCATCCATTTTGTGTTGCCATGGAAAATAGAGTGTGGATGGTAGCCCATTTTGTTGTGGGGGCAAAAGTCTCCTCATAATCAACACCTTCTTTCTGTGCAAATCCTTTTTCCACGAGCCTTGCTTTGTGCTTGTCAAGTGAGCCATATGATCTGTACTTTTTCTTGAATACCCACTTGCAGCAGATTGGTTTGGTTCCAAATGGAGGATCCACCAACTTCCATGTCCCATTCTTGATAAGAGCATCATATTCCTCATGCATGGCTTCTTTCCATTCATCATGAGAAGTGGATTCTTTGAAGGAAGTCGGTTCATGGTTAGTTCTTGTTTTGAGTACAATTTGGTTCCTATCTTCTTGACCTCATCAGGATGAACACTTTCAAGTGTTTTTGTGAGTCATTTTGGTGGACCTTTCTGAGATGGTCTAGGTTGCTCAGCAGATTGAGATGGTGCTAAGTTCTCATCAAGCCTCAATTTTTCAATCCTCTCGATTACATCATCTAACAGAACCTCAGGTTCTAATGAAGCGGCAAGAACTTCTTCATGAGGGGAAGATGGTGCTTCATAAGGAGATTCCAAAGATTGACCCAAGATTGCTATGATAGCAATCCCTATCTTGGGTCAATCTCTGGAATCTCATCATCAAATTCATGATATCTTTACACGAGTGAATCTGTCCAAATGATCAAGCCGCCTCTCAACAGTTTCATCTTTCTTGGTGGATTCAAGAAAGATCACATCTTTGGAAAGGATAAATTTCTTGTTTGTCTCATTGTAAAGACGGTACCCCTTGGTGGTATTCGAGTACCCCAAGAAGATGCACTTTCGACTCCTTGCATCAAGCTTGCTTCTTTGCTCCTTAGGAATCAAGGCATAGCAGGTAGAACCAAAGACCCTGAGATGCCTCACCGAAGGAATGTGGCCATACCACATTTCATAAGGAGTCTTGCTTTTAAGAGCATGAGATGGACACTTGTTTTTGACATAAATTGCAGATAAAATTGCATTAACCCAAAACATCAATTTAACATTCTTGAAAAACATCATGGAACGAACCATATTTAGGAGTGTCCTGTTCATTCGTTCAACCACACCATTTTGTTGGGGATTGTATGGAACTGTGGTTTGATGTTTGATCCCATGTTGGCAAAGGTAGCTTTCAAATTCATTAGAAGTATATTCTCGTCCATTATCAATGCGAAGAGAGCCAATACGAGACTGAGCTTCATTTTTAATCCATACATCAAAAAAATTAAATGTTTCAAAAGTTTGTGATTTATCTTTCAGTAAGTACACCCAACACATTATGGTGTAATCATCAATAAAGTCATGATATATTTCTTTCCATTTGCAAAAGGAACAGGCATAGGGCCGCACAAATCAAAATGAATCAGTTCAAGTTTTCTACATGCTCTGGAAGTGGAATCATGAAATGGTTGTTTGCTATGCTTTCCAAGGATACAAGCATCACATTGTTTCAGTTTCCTAGGAACAGTAGGCAAACCAGAAACACCATTCTTTCTTAATAAATGGAGACTGTCATAATTGATATGACCAAATCTAGCATGCCACAAAACACTGGATGGCATTATACCTAAGTCATGATGAGAGAGGTATGCAGCAGCGTGTGTATGGATAGATGTCCCATTCAGCTTCAACAGTCTTCCATCTTCTATTCTGATCATGACAACCATGTTGTCAGAATCCTTCCTTATTTCAACTTTTCCATCGAACAAATGAACAGAGTGGCCTTGTTGTCTGACATACACAAGGGACAGCAAGCTTCTTTGCAGCTTGGGAAGATAGAGTACATTGTGCAGAAGAAAATCCGGGGGTCCAGGCAACTTAAGCTTGATGGTGCCCATTCCCGAAGGTTTGAGACTTGATCTGTTTGCAAAGTACACTACGCCATCTACATTGTCATCGAAGTCTTCGAAGAAATCTCTTTGAAATGTCATGTGGGAAGTCACGACTATGTCAAGAAGCCATGCATCTCCCCAAGAAGCAAGTGAAGCATTAAACAAATCTTCAGTTACTCCTATATTGCAAAGGGAAACTATGTAATGAACAAGTGCTTTACCTTTCGTCGGGTCTTTATCTCTGTCTTTTGTCTAGTCTTGCTTTTCATTGATCTTCATTGTGCAGGTCTTTGCTTCATGTTCATTCTTTCTACAATGGATACAATGCAAGTCAAATCTCTCATGGGGATTATGCCAACCCCCCTGCCTCTAATCTTCTTCTTTCCGCGACCTTTCATTTTACAAATTTAGTCCAACCCTCTTCAATGGGATGTTGATGGGTGTGAGATGCCTAGTATTGTTGAAGAAGACGCGGCAGAAAGAAAGGACTCAAAATATTTGAGGCCACATGAACTCCACCTTCAAGAATATCTCAATGCAACTTTCAATGTATCACTTAGAAAATTTTCACCTGACTTTGATCACTACGGTAAACAATCTCACAGTGCTTCTAGTATACTCGGTACTCAGAAACTTTGGCATATAGCCCTCAACCGGCATCAATAAATTCAATCTCTCATTGAAACCGCTCCCTTGATTCTTCTACGATATTTCATTTGAGAACGCTTTCGTGTGGACTAGATTCGCTATAGGAATCTCTCATTAAAGACAGCTCCATCATTGTGGTCAATTTCTCATCGAAAAATAGGTGCGATGGAGGTCTCCCAAGGCTCACACGACTTTATTGAAGCAGCGATGCATGGGAGATATGGACAAAAATGTATGGCGACACGACAGAGGTGAATGGAGTTTGCAACAGCATGGGAGATGGAGGCACCAGGTAGCCTGTGAGTTGATTGCGAGGTAGCTCGTGCGTCGATGCTAGGGTTTTAGAGAAATCACTCGGATAGGAAAGAACAAGATTCCAGTTATGGATATGAATTTCTAGTTATGGATCCAATACAGACTGAGAAAAGGATAAACCAAGCAATGTCACAAGTAATGAGGAATGGCTTCGAGCAATGAGGAATCAACAAAACCATTCATGCGTTACTGCAAAGAGAGGGTCCTTTCGACTATGGTGCAGGTCATGTCGAGTGCGCTTCCATGTAGAAGAATCGAGGGCGCTTTATGTAGAAGAGACGAGGGTGAACTTCACTAGCAAGAGTCGAGTCGAGCAGTTGTGCAGTGGGTCGATATGTAGTGATAAGGTAAATGAAATCGGTGATCTCTTCAAATGATGAAGCGGTGAGAAAATAGACTTTGGATTTTCTTCAAACAATGAGAAAGGATTTTGATCGACGGTGGGCAAAGTTGAGGAATGACAAATTGCTAGTCTAGGCACCCGCGAATACCAGTACAGCCCGAGGAGTGTATTCAATGTTGAGGTTCAATAGAGAATACCTCGCGTAGGGTTCTGTGAGAGAGGTGCGTGTGAGCCACTGTAATGGATTGGCAACAGAGAATACCTTAGAAACTTCTCTTGGGAAATGTGACTCTTCATCTCCCACTCCTTTCTCCTCAAAATGTGTGCTCCTCTCTCCCTCATGAGTTGCCTTTATCCTTTTTCAAAGTGTAACTACCCTAACCCTTGGTCTTCCAATGAGATTGACGGTCAAGATTAGATCTTGCCCTCATGAGATCAATGGTCACGACTTAGTCATTTGTTGAGGTCACTTAAGTCACTAAAGTGACCCACAACCTCATAAAGTCACTTTTACACTTTAAAAAATAAAAGCTCAACTTAACTTTATAAAATCGCTTTATAAAGACACTAGGGAGAAATGTGCTCAGTGACTTCCACATGTTGGGCACTACCTATGCAAAAGTACCTCCGAGCTACCAAATCTAACAAGGAACTAGACTCCTCGTCTCTTCTTTTTTCCTTTTGGGGCTTAGTGGTGCAAACCCAAGTTGTTGGATCAACTTCCTTGGAAGTAGCTTCAACCAGTGGTAGGCTCTCACTCTGACCAAAGTTGAACTCTTGATTTGAAAACCATCTTTTAAGGAGCTTTCCTAGCAAGCCCGAAGAAGCAATCTATCTTGATAACTAGTATGGGGGACGATTAGTCCTTCGACTCCAAACCCAATATCTAGGCATCTTCCGAAGTTGACTTTAATACAAGTTGTGGTCGTGATTCATCAAACCAGGAGGTAATATAAAAGGTAAAAGATAAAACTCACCTTCTTCAACCATTTCACTTCAAAAATCTAAAATCTCTTTTTATTTTTGCTTTGATAAATATAAAAATCCAAAATAATCTTACCCTAGCTTTGCACTTTGATTTAATACTTCTAAGCTAGTAGATCTATTGGGGGTTTTGTTTTAGAGGACTTCCTCTACCCAAACGATATTTTACCCTTGGATTATGTGCTTCATTTATTGTATTTTATAAGGGTTTTGTTAAAGAAAGTGTGCAGGTCTGCAATATTACAGCAAGCCTGTACTCAGATCCGCACTCATTTCTCTCATTCGAAGGGACACCCAAGTAAGTATTGCATCCCTCAATCCCTTCATTTATTTCCAGAATTGTTTACGAGAGTTATATCATTCATATTTCTAGTTAAATAGACAAAATTGCAGCCCCAACAAGTCCCCTTGTTGGCTGTAATTTATTTTGGGTTTTGACCATGGGGGAGTTTGAACCCCAAATCTGCATGAGTAGTTTCCAGCCTGCTGGAAACTAATTTCATTGCAGATCCAAGGCTCTAGGGCATAGGAAATCATACATACCTTGCTGCCCTAACCTTCTAACCCACAGATCTGTTGACCTAGAGTGTCTCTACACTTGTGGGAGGTCTAGAAGGGCCATAGTCTTTGTTGTTTTCTGCGATTACCTGTCATTTTGCAGATCTGATATAACAGGACAGCAAGGAAGTACTTCATTCTTGGCCACTTATCAAGAGGTACAGCAAATAATAACTTCCGAAAATTGGTAGGGGTGTTTGTTTCATCCATTTATGCTTGTTTATTGTCTTATATATTGATATTTGGGTGAGTTCAGCTTGTTGGTTTGAGTTTACTTTTTAGTTCATTATCATAATCTAGCGAGGATTATTTAAATAATTAACTCCTACCTTCACCTAGTGTTTTTCATAGGCACTGGTCTACTGATCCTTGTGGTGAAGTGTTGTTTAGGGAAGCCTCCCAGAGTCCATTAGTGTAGGAGTTTGGCTCAAACAGGGAACGGGCAGGTGTTGTGGTGACATTTGGACACCTACCTTTGTGGTACCGCCGTAGCAACCTGAGGACCTTGACGGGCTACTAGTTTGGTCAGTAACAGGTTCAACACCACTCATCTACCAACTTGAGAAAACTTTATATGGACTAAAGTAGGAACCTCATGCTTGGTATGAGAAGATCCATAACTATTTTATTAGTTGTTGATATTCTTATTGCAAGGGTGAACCTAATCTACATTTGTCATCGTGATAATCAAATCCTTATTATTGTGCTCTATGTGGATGATCTAATTCTAATTCATAGTTCAACCAGTAGGATTAAAGAACTAAAGCTAAGGCATCAAGAGTTTTTTTAAATCACCAATCTTACTTTGCTTCACTACTTTCTAAGCATTCAGAATACTCAATCTACCTCCAGGATCTCTCTCTTTCCACCTCAATGTCCTAGATTTGCTGCAACACTTCAAGATGGAGGACTATACATCAGTTAGCACCCCTCTTACCACTAGGGCGAAGTTTCCCGCAAATTGCCCCTCTCCTTTATTTGATGCTACTATTTATCGCTCTTTAGTGGGTAGTCTTCTCTACCTTACTCATACTTGACCAAATATCGCCTGTGTTGTCAATTTGTGTTTCGGGTATCTCCACGCACCTCATGAGAGTCGCTGGCAAGCAGTTAAGCTTATTTTGCACTATTTGAAGGGCACCACTCATATGGGTATTTACTATGCATCAAGAGGATTCATCTACAAGGATTCTCTGATGTCGATCTTGATGGGCATCATTACACCTCTGATTACTTGTATATTCTTGGTTCTGGACAAATTTCTTGGTGTTCTAAGAAGCAACAAACTATGGTTCTATCTTCTACAAATGTCGACTATGCCAACGTTCTCCTAGCTGGAAAGCCTCTTGTTTAGATAAGGATGACTCTTGATCAATAGGGTCTTCCTCAAACGGGCCCTATCTCTTTATATTGTTACAATCAAAGTACCATCAAACTTATTCATAATCCTATGGATCATCAAAAATCTAAACATGTTCAGCTTTGGATGCACTATATTTGTCATCTCTATGCTTTGGGACGTATTGTGTTTGGTGAATCACCTTGCAGATATCTTCACAAAAATCTTGTTGGGGTCCACCTTTGCTAGTTTGCGGCATCGTATTGGAGTAGGAGACTTTCCATTTAAGGGGGATGATGAGCTATAATGGCATCTCTCTATGGCCCCTACTCAGTTTAAGGGGGGTTGTTGGAATTATTAGTGTAAACTGTACATATCGTCGTGACTCATGTATCACTATGTACTTGTAATTATGGCTAAGGCCGTATTCTTTATTTTTTATTGTATTACTAGGTGGCGTTAAGGCCAACCTTGTCAAACTTGATATGTAGGCTCAATAACCCTCCTGGGGTATGTGCCCTTGTTATGTGGGCGCATAACCCCTATTGGGAGAATGCCTCACTTGATTTCTGTATAAATACACAACTCAAGCTTTCATTTGTATCATTTCATCTTGCGGTCTTTTTTATCTCTCTCTTAAAAAGTGCTTTATGCTTTAGGGCACCTATATCTTTGGCAGTTTCTTGTTCTTGGGATTTCTTCTTTTATGTGTACTTGTGCATATCTTATGTAGCACACTTGTACTTGGGCATTGTTAACCCCCAGTTGAGCTTGTAACACTGGAGGGTTAAGATCCAACGAGTTTCCATCAAATTGGTTCCATTACATGTGCATCCAGGTCTTCACAATGACTAGAGCTTGTTTCAGAGTTAGTTTCATCAAATTTCGAGAAACTGCTACTTTTAGCAATTTGTATTTTTCCAAGAGACGAATATTCGGGACATGCATGGCGGAGATGTTTACATATTCTCGGTCCTCACGACCTTATGATGTCAATAAGACTGTTTCAGGCAACACGCAAGCAGTTCACGACAATTGCTACTTTTAGCAGTTTGCTTTTAGGGTTTGCATGTTGTTTTTGAGCACTTATTTGGGTTCCTTGTAGAAAAGTGAGTCTAATGAGATTGTTTTCATCAACATGCGATGTGTTGCTAATTTTAGCAATATCTATTTTTAGACATGCTATATTTGGCAACACTCTCACAGTTGTTACCTTTATTTCCAGTCTTTCCTCCTTTTTTGCTTTTTTGGAGCTATACTACTTTTTTGGGCATGTCTATAATTAGCAGTTTCTAATTGTGACAGGGACAAGATGTGTTGTCATGGTTCCAAGTCTAGAGTGGTAGAGTGGTTTCCAGGTTCTAATTGGTGAAGGATGATGAGTCGAGTACAGTTGAGCAAGTGGCAGATCTCCCAATGTGACACGTGGCAGCTAAGTGGAGGTTTCCATTAATATGATTTGACTTATGCTAAAACCCTAAATTGTTTTCCAAAACCTGAATTCGAATTGCTACTTTTGTGGTCATTCTTTTGCTATCTTTGACTTTTAAAACCATAATCCACCTTACCATCTTAGTCAAGTACTAACCCTAACTTGATTTGCTAATCTTACCAGGCCAAAACAGACCCCAAAGTGAATTATTCATGCTAATATTGTCAAACAAGAAAATCGATTCCTTGGCATAATTAGCAAATTTTCTAAAAGCCTTGAAGCTCATCTTATCCAATATTATCATCATATGAATAAATCCCAGAAAGCCTAAATCAACCTTTTGAGCATAGTTAGTAGTTGTGCTAAATTTATCAAGCCTAAAAGCTAACTGACTGCTTTATCCTACCCTTGCATCCTAACTAGCCTTGAATTCTAATTCGACTTGCCGTATCCACTTATGTTCTTTCCCATGATTAACATGCATGTGAGTTTATTCCACGAGGATTCATGGAGGTAGTTTAGGCTCATTATTCAGACAAGGAAAATACCAATCAGGCCATCAGTCAGCAAGTTAAAGAGTCAAAATAGCAGCAACAGATACTGGTGACATGATGCTGGAAATAATGCCAAAAGGATTAGACTTGTATTGATGATTTATGATGATCACTGTAGCAGCAATTTTTTCTAGTCAGTATATAGTGCTTATTATAGCTAGTTCAGCACCGGAAAAGGATTCCAACAGCACAGTTTTAATTTGTTATCAAAAGAAAAATACAGCTACAGAATGACAGTGCAGGGTGGATGTGACCAGTTTTGGAATTGTTTCTACCATTGCAAATCCATAACCAACATTACAGAAGGTCAAATAGGTGTGACTTGAGGATTTTTCCAGCAGTTTGATGCACAGAAAAGTAAAATGTTGATTGTAATGGCATTCTACAGGCAGATATTTTATGAGATCAGCATGTTGTGCCATAGCAATGGCACCCAAATCAATTTTCACCCATGTAGAGTTTCTGGTATTGCCATAAAACAGCAATATATCAATAAAGGAAGTGATATATAATACAGTCTCAGAAAGTTTTATGTTGAGCAGATAAGATAAGATAAAATAATTTACTAATGTCCGACAAATGACCACAAAAGTAGGTCAATGGGACTAAAAGATGTTGATGTTTTGGTAGCTGCGGGAGGTTTTAACCTCCATGGATAAACCTTTGGCTAGAATAGAATATTCCGGAAGCAAGAGAAAACCTAAACAGATGTGTGAAAACTCTGGAAGACAAGTCGGCTCAGCGGAATAAGTAATATTGAAGTATTATATGCAAAAAAAGGACAGGTCAGCCCTGCTTGAAGAGACACCTGTTCACCTGGCCAGATTAGTATAAATAGAAGGCACTTTAGCTCACTTGGTAAAAAACACACACTCACTCAGTTGGTGCGCATATCTTAGAAGTGCAGTAGCAGCAGAAGTAGTGCGCAAGTCTTGGAGAGGAGCAACAGTAGCTGCAGTGGTGCAGCGCACTCTTGTTCCGCCTTTTGGTACTCTTACTTGTGCGCTACCTTGGAGAAGGTGCGCTCTCTTGGTTTATCTATTGGTTCTAGTGTCGCTTCCTGGAATCATTCTATCTAGCAAAGGTTAAGGTGCTCGGGGGTGGCTTTGTGTCTATGGTTGGGTGACAATGGTGTAGCATTGTCTATGGTGAAACGAGCACAATATTCTAACAGGTTATGTGCCCACACCACCTTCGGAACAGTCTAACCACTAGAATATAGATCCGCAGCTCTCTATCAAGCTTGTTGTAGCACAATTGCAATTGCAGCTGGGGTTTCTGATCTTGCAGCAGCAACAAACCATGACCTGATTGTTTGGGCACTTTAAGTGAAGTGTTTGGCATAATTCTTGGATATCATAGTGCGCCCTAACCCAACGCATCTACTGGTGCCCTCAGCCATCAAAAACGTCAAAGTTAAATTTTTGGGTCAAAATCAAAGACATTCATGACATCCTCCATGAAATCAGAGTGACGCAGCAGAAGCACAGTCTCTTGGTAGAGCATGGAAGACAAGGATTGACATCATCCTTGCAAAGAACAAAGGGCAAAATTATGGAACCACAGACTGAAGAGCAGGCGTCAAAGGATGAAGAGATTGATTTTTGGAGCTTCCAAGCACATGAATGTGGAGTACGAGAAACAATAAAAAGCAACCACTGCAAATCTGAATCTCTGGAAAGAGAAGGGATCTTTGTCCAAGAAGCAATCGTAGAGCCAGAAAGATCTCAACAGCTAGGGTTTCTGATCTTGCAGCAGCAACAAACCCTAACCTGATTGTTTGGGCACTTTAAGTGAAGTGTTTGGCATAATTCTTGGATATCATAGTGCACCCTAACCCAACACATCTACTGGTGCCCTCAGCCATCAAAAACGTCAAAGTTAAATTTTTGGGTCAAAGTCAAAGACATTCATGACATCCTCCATGAAATTAGAGTGACGCAGCAGAAGCATGGTCTCTTGGTAGAGCATGGAAGACAAGGATTGACATCATCCTTGCAAAGAACAAAGGGCAAATTATGGAACCACAAACTGAAGAGCAGGCGTCAAAGGATGAAGAGTTTGATTTTTGGAGCTTCCAAGCACATGAATGTGGAGTACGAGAAACAATAAAAAGCAACCACTGCAGATCTGAATCTCTGGAAAGAGAAGGGATCTTTGTCCAAGAAGCAATCGTAGAGCCAGAAAGATCTCAGATCTAATACATTCAGAGGAACAACACACTCTCCAGGTTGGAAAGAATACTTGTCTCAGAAGAAAAGCAACTCAAGTGGAACAATAGCCAGACTCTAGGTTTGCAATCAGGTTTGATATTTTTATTATTGTTGCTTAAGTGAGTATTGCAATCCTTTAGATTTTATCAATGTTAGGAACAAATGAATACTTAGTAGCATGTACTATTAATATAAATGCTTATTGTATTTAATTGCAATATGAACTAACATCTCCTACAGGAGATATTTCTTGTTCTTGTTCTCAAGCAGGACACCTTGGTAATGTTGTAATGAATTACCATAAAATTGATATGTTCTTATATAAAATGCTATTATATTGGAAATACTTTTGCTCTTGTTGTTCCTGTTTCGGGCAGGTTATCCTACGTATTTTGGGGAGGTTACCATAGAAAAGCAAGACTTGAAAGGACTCGGAAGGAATCAAACTTCAGAGGGAGTCAGTGATCAGAAAGAAGCAAGGTTTCGTGACACTTTGCAAGATGCATAGGGGCATGCAGCAGATGGAAGCGTGGTTCGAGGATTCTCTCAGTTAGAGGGAGTTGATGGAAGAATTCAAAAAGAAGGATCATGTAGGCCTTCATGCCAAGTTGTAGGCTTCGTGCCGAGTTGTAGGCCTTTGTGTCGAGTTGTAGGCTTCATGCTGATTGTAGGCCTTTGTGTCGAGTTGTAGGCTTCATGCCAAGTTGTAGGCCTTGTGCCGAGTTGTAGGCTTCCTGCCGAATTGTAGGCTTTATGCCGAGTTGTAGGCTACTCTATTAAGATGGTCTAGTATGCCGAGTTGTTGCTACACCAGTGAGACAGTCTAATACACTAGTGGTGTAGCCGAGAACCTGTATGGTTGTGATGGTGTTGCTCGTAATATGATTTGGGTGATCATGAGATAGCTTGTGTAGCTCTGGTGATGCTACCGATCTACAAGACCATGTAGGTCTTTCCCATGCCGTGTGAGATGGAAGGATAATGATGATAGTAATGATGATACTCACTGTTATCCCCGTTTTTTGGATAACTAAGGAGATTACGTCTCGAGGCCCTCAGGTTGTAGATATGGAGTGCCAAGAGGCCACATGACAAGCAGTATCCCTTTTGCACAACCAGAGACTCGCATTGCCACCACAATGATCTAGCACCTAGTCATCGTCCACACCAGCTTGCCACCACAGTTCACTTGGGTCTTGCTCCACACGGTACAAGTCAGGTATGATGGTGGGTATCATTTAATATTTGAGGCATTCTAGCTTGTGTATCAAAGGTTATTTTTTATTATGACATTTGCTTTGGAAACTATGCCTTTTACCTTGTTTAAATGTTGGTGGTTGGCTTGGGGCACTCAAGTAGATGATCACCCTTAGGATGGGGTGTTTCTAGGAGCTTCCTTTGATGAGTCATCGTGCCACTCTTGACCATACTTACCACTTTCCATCATTATTTCCCCTCATGACATCATCTCTTGGGATTTTGGGGTAGACTAACCCTAGAAGAGACCATTCCTCATTTCACGGGAAGAAGGGGTTAAAGGCCCAAAGGGGAGTTAGCTGGAAAAAGATAAAAGCCTAATGAAAGAACCTTCCAGATGCTTCGCCCAGGGGATCCCGAGAAAGCAATGAAAAGCTTCTCCGCAAGAAAATAAGGACCCCATGAAAAGAATAAATAAAGACACTTAAAGGATCAGTTGAGGATATCTAATGGTATGACATTACCATTTCTGGCCATCACACCAGGTAATTGCTCTCAGTTGCATGGATGAGGGAAAGGGGGTCTCATCACGAACCAGCCTTCTCATTTCCATAAAAGTACTTGTGGGTGACACTGTCGATATCTAGTCACCACGCCAGGGCAATGGCCTCCAACTCACCCTATGTTATATTAAAAGAAAATACAAAGAAAGAAAGATAAAAGGCAATTGATGGGCTTGGAAAAAATGCACTATGGACGAAGGTGCAACACAGACTCCACAAAGGCACCCATAAATGAGATACTATGGACCCTTGCATATCATGAACCCCATGCCCATTGAGTACTTCCCCCATCCATTCCACTTCATTCACATGACTCAGATAGGGTTGTTCCTAGACTTAGGGGGTTTGATCCATTGAAAAGAAGAACCATGCCAACCCTACCACAACCAAACTTGGCCAAACGTGTAGTTTCTTAAAGCGCATGTTTGTATAATGTAATCCTGGTATACATGCTTTAATGGCTCTTTTATTGACTTGATTCACTCATCGTGATGCTTTGACTTGAGATCCTTGGAGGGCATATCCATTTGTCTTGCAGGTCCATGTTGGTGGCCAATTTTGGAAGAACAAGCCTAGCTTGGGCTTCCATGAGGGCAAACAGCCCACAGGATGGATGACATAGGCCCACATGCCAGACGACAGAGAGATGCTTTCGAAGGCCTAGGAGACAACTGGATAGACATAGCCCACCCTTTGCATGCCAAACGACTTGCCCAGAAGGGGCAAAACGTCACTCCCTAGGGGCTTGACGTCACATTTGAGGGGCATATGGTGGTTGATGATGAATCAAAGCATGACACATGGCATTTTGAGGTGGAGAGGCTCTGGATGATTGCCACATGGCCTTTGGAGGCCCTACTTTGCAGCCCAGCTCCAACAACTTGCTCAATTTTCCAAAACGTCATTCTTCAAGGGATGACGTCACCTTTGTTTTAGGGTTTTCTTTGTGCAAAAGTGAAATTAAAGAGAATTTTTAAATATTATCTTTGTAAAGGGGCAAGATTAGGGTTGTTGACCCCTAGACTTTTGGTTTACCCTAGTATTATGTGCATAAACTATTTTGGAAACTTTTTGTATAAATAGAGATCATAAGATCTCATTTTAGAAACATAACTTTCCATTGTGAGAGGCTCTTGGACTGAAATTTTCGCTCTCTTTGGCTAGTTATCTCTCTTGTGCTTTGGTTTATGGCTATGTCTTGGTTATGGTTGATGGAGATGGTGCACTAGCCTTGGAAGGCTTTCTTCATTGCTTTTTTGGTGGTTAGTCTAGCTTTTATTTCCTTTTAATGCTTGAAGGTTCCATTTATTTCATTTTATTATCATTTGTACAAGTTAAAGGTTCTATTTGCTTGAGCCAAGTAGGGAGTATAAGGACATACACCCCTACTTGTGTTTCCACCATTTTATTGCTAAGGGAATATTGCTTCATAAGGGTTTACTAAGAGGAGTATAATTGCATACACCCTCCTAGTTAAAACCCTAACTAAAAGAAGCTTGCCTTGGGGAGTAAAAAGGTTTACACCCCCAAGGAAGTAGCCTATCTAGCTTCTTCATATTCTCTTGACTCCATTAACCCTTTCTTAAAGGCACTAGTCACTTACTTATTGCATGGGAGAAATAAATTGTTGCCTTGGTGAACGTACAAATTTCAAGTTTTGAAGTTGTCTCTTTTGGATAATGATCTTGATGCCTTGAGGATTCTTCCTCCCTCAGGGCATCTTCTTTCTCCCACAAATTCTTATTGTTGTAGCAAAACTAACATACAGCCATTAGGGCTGATTTAAACTCTAACCCTAGCTGTTAATATCTCACAAACTAACCCTAGACTAACCCTCTAACTTTGCTAGTTTAACCTACTAACCTAGGTGCATCTATTGGGAAGCGGGCTAGCTTTGGGCACTTTTTGATGGTCAGATTTGCTATTGTACTTCATCGAATGCTACAGCCATAAGGCTGATATACTGCTGCAGAAATTTACTTTTATGACAGCCATCTTTATTTAGTCTTGAAGTGCTATTTTCGGTCCACATTGGTTACGAGTTTTATTGCTGACATTGCTAGCTAGTATAGACCTTTTACTTGCTGATTTGGATGTAATCTATTGCTGCTTTACTAACTTGTACGCTGCTGTATTTTAAGGACAGCAAGCTTAACTTGCTGATCCATTACTATACTTGGTTGGAAAAGTGTCTTTTCTTGTGTCTCGCGCAGATACAGGTGCACCGGCAACTATCTCTTTACTCGGTATCCATTTACCTCTCTTCACTTACCACTTTCAACCAATCTTTTCTTCCATTGCTTGACCTTCCGAGGAACTTCTCCTTGCACTTCCCTTCATCCATCTCATTTCCCCCAGGGTCACCGGGATCGCCTCCCTAAAGTGACCTAGTCACCCTTGAAGTGCAGGACCTACATCGAGGTCACATTGGGTGTAGGATTCCCAAGTTGTAGCACTTGCTTTGTGGTTGGGTCGGGCTTTGCCCAACCTACAACTTGCGCTATAATACTCACAACATGGGTGAGCACGTCATGCAGGTGTAGCCCATGACGATGATGGTGACACACACTACAAGGTGTAGCTCTAGTGTTCTCTAGCGAGTTGTGGCCCCTAGACGAGATTGATAGGTCCACATGGGTGTAGTCATGTGTGACGTAATGATGCTACCAGTAAAATGTTCTGCATAACCATGACGAGAGGATCATGGCATAGCGAGCAAGGCTATGAAGACCAGAAGGGAACATCATGGTTAAATACCTCCCTAGCTAAGAGGGAGTGTTGATGCTTTGGCAGCTGCGGGAGGTATTAACCTCCATGGATAAACCTTTGACTAGAATTGAATATTCCGAAAGCAAGAAAAAACCTAAACAGATGTGTGAAAACCCTGAAAGACAAGTCGGCTCAGCAGAATAAGTAATATTGAAGTATTATATGCAGAAAAGGATAGGTCGGCCCTACTTGAAGAGACAGCCTATTCACCTGGCCAGATTAGTATAAATAGAAGGCGCTTTAGCTCATTTGGTAAAAAACAAACACTCACTCAGTTGGTGCACATATCTTAGAAGTGCAGTAGCAGCAGAAGTAGTGCGCAAGTCTGGAAGAGGAGCAGCAACAACTGCAGTGGTGCAGCGCACTCTTGTTCAGCATGTTATAGTGCAAGTTGTAGGTTGGGCAAAGCCCGATCCAACCACAAAGCAAGTGCTACAACTTGGGAATCCTACACCCAATGTCACCTCGATGTAGGTCCCGCACTTCAAGGGTGACTAGGTTACTCTAGGGAGGCGATCCCCTAGGGGGATTGAGATGGAGATGAAGATGGATGGAAGTGAAGCCCCTATAGGTCAAGTCTAAGTGGAGTGAAAGGTCGAAAGAGATGCCTTGTAAGTCGAGTAATTGTTTCCCCACAGGTATAATACTTCTCTGGATGATTGTACCTGCCCGAGACACAAGAAAAGACACTTTGCAATAATATATGTTAGTTGGTTGTCACTAATTTGCTGCAATATATGACAGTTTATATCAGCAGTTAAAACATCTAAATCAGCATACAAAGATCTAAACTAGTTAAGTAAATCAGCATCAAGATTGGCAATGAATATAAGCTGAAAGATGGCACTTAAGAAGCTAGAGAAGATGGATGTTGTAAACATGTGTTTTCTGCATAAAATTGTAGCCTTATGGCTATAGCATTCAATGGCATGCATCAGCAAAATCAACCATGGAAAAGTGCCAAGAACTAGCCCAAAAGGTGTGCCCTAGTTAGTAGAGTAAGTGAGCAAAATTTAGGAATTAGTCTAGGGTTAGTTTAGGAGTTATGAGGGTGTTAGTAGCTAGGGTTATGCAGCCCTAATGGCTATAGGTTAAAGTTTGTAACAACAATTAGAGTAGTGGGAAAGAGGGGACGCCCTAGTGGGGGAAGACTCCTCTCAATGAGGCAAATCAACTTCAAGCAAGAAACCTTTCAAAAGACCAAAAATTGTGTTTCCCAAGGCAATGATTTTATATCTCCAATGCAAAAAAGTATGACTAGTGCCTTTACTATTGGGTTAATGGAGTCAAATAAACAAGAGCTTGAGAAGCTACCTCCTTGGGGGCGTAATCCCTTTTACTTCCCAAGACAAGTTTCTCTCGCTAGGGTTTAGGCTAAGAGGGTGTATGCCCTTATACTTCTCTTAGCAAACCCTTATATGATCAATGAAATAAAGCAATAAAATGATGAAGACTATGGTGGGGGTGTATACCCTTATACTTCCCACCTAGATCCTAGCATAACAATACTTGACTTGAAAAAATGATAGCATAATAGTAGAAAACCATACCAAGATTAAGAGAAATGCCAAGATAATTCACCACAAGAGCTAGAAAACATCATCCAAGGCTAGCACTAAACTTCCATCAACCATTCACCAATAGATAGCCATAAACAAGTGCACAAGAGATAAAAAGAGCCAAGTGTGGCGCAAATTTCAGACAAAGGCCTCTAACAAGAGGGAGAGTTATGTTTAAAATGAGATCTTATGATCTCTATTTATACTAAAAGTAGCTAATATAGTTTGTCCATAAATTAAGGAGTAAAACACAAGATTAGGGGTCAACAACCCTAATCTTGCCCCCTTAACAAAGTAATATTAAACAATTCACTTAAAATTTCACTTTTTGCACAAATGAAATATTAAGCTAGGCTTGTTCTCCCAAAATTGTCCACCAACTAGGTCTTGCAAAGACAAATGAGCACACCCTCCAGGGATCTCAAGTCATAACATCATGATAAGCGAATCCAATCAATAAATAAGCCATCTAAGCATGTGCATCAAAGATCACTATATCAAACAATTAACAGCTCAAAGACATTATGCGATTTGTCAAGCTTGAATATGGGAGGGTTGACGAGGTGTCCTATTGGGTAGATCTTGC
>JASDQU010029389.1:28031-44038 GCA_032191745.1 Picea mariana | reverse complement strand
AGGATGATAGGATGAGCTATGAGTCAATTGAGTACCCAAACAAGACAATAATTTTGTCCAAAACTATCCAGTGAAGATGGGATCTCTGTCACTTACAATAATCTTTGGGCATCCATGTAGATTTTGAACTATCTCCATGAATGCGGTGGCAATTGCACTGTCTTTGAAGGGATGAGAGAGTCCACAAAAGTGTGAGTACTTGGTCAGTCTATCAACAATCACCATGATGACACTCTTTCCTTAAGACTTCGGTAACCCTGTGATTAAATCCATGGAAACCTAATCCCAACGCTGACTTGGGATGGATAATGGTTGTAAAAGACCTGGGTTATTAATTGTTTCCACCTTATTTTGTTGGCAAACCAAACATTCTTTCACAAACCTTTGAACATCAGTTTTAAGGCCATCCCAAAAAATTCCTTCTTGACCCTATTGTAGGTTTTCAAAAATCCTGAGTGCCCTCTACCGGAGAGGTGTGCAATTCCAGTAGTACCTTTTGTTTGAGTTGGGAGTTCTTACATAAATATAATCGTTCTTTGCACCATAGTGAATCATTTTTCCATGTAAATGTATTTGATGCAATGGAATCTTGCTGCAACCTTTGAATGAGAGTCCACACATTTTCATCATTCTTCCATTCATCCCTTGCTTATATTATCCAATTGGGTTGGATGATCGAGATAGCACAGAGAAAGGCCTCAACATCTTCACCCTTTCTTGAGAGTGCATCTGCCACAACATTTTTCTTCCCTTTTTTATAGACGATTTCAAGATCATAACCCAATATCTTGGTCACCTATTTTTGTTGTTATTTTGAAGATAGTCTTTGTTCCAAGAAGTATTTAAGACTATCATGATCTGTTTTGACCTTGAAGTTCCTACCTATTAGGTAAGGGTGTCATTTCTTCAATGCATGTAGTATTGCCATCATTTCCTTCTCATAAATGGGTTTGTGTAATTCCTTTCCCTTGAGTGGCCGACTTTCAAAAGCCATGGGCCTTCCTTCTTACATTAGGATAGCACCAATTCCATTTCTCAAGGCATCATATTCCACAATAAATGTTTTTGTGAAGTCTAGTGTGGTCAAGACATGAGCTTTTCACATCACCTCTTTAAGTTGTTCAAAAGCTTTAGTTGCCTCTAGAGTCCATGAAAATGCATCCTTCTTATTTAGTGTCGTTAAAGGTGTTTCTATTCTTCCATAGTGTTGAACAAACTTGCAGTAGTAACCTGTCAAACCCAAAAATCCTCTAAGATTCTTCAATGTTTTGGGAATCGGTCAGTCCATCATGGCCTTAATCTTGTTAGGGTGTACCTTGAGACCTTCATGAGATACAATATGACCCAAATACTCTACCTCCTTCACCCCAAAGAAACATTTGGATGGTTTGGCATATAGTTGTTTCTCCTTTAGTAGTTGTATAACCTTATCAACATGTCACACATGATCCTCCCAAGACTTGCTATAGATTAGTATATCATCAAAACATACTAACACAAATTTTCAAAGGAAGGGATTGAAAATGGAATTCATCAACCCTTGGAATGTGGAAGGTGCACTTGTAAGGCCAAAAGGCATGACCAAAAATTCATAATGGCCTTCATGAGTTCAAAATGTTTTTTTTGGGATATCTTCTTCCTTCATTATAATCTAATGATACCCTGAACGAAGATCCAACTTTGTGAAATAGATTGCTCCATGTAGTTCATCTAACAATTCATCATTGAAGGGAATGGGAAAGTTATCTTTAACAGTGATCTTGTTGATCTCTCTATAATCTGGACGCATACACCATGAGTCATATTTCTTGAGTACCATTACCATCGGTGCAGAGTAAGACCTTTGGCTAGGTATAATAATGCCAACCTCTAACATTTCATCAACCATACGCTCAATTTCACTTTTCTGGGCATAAGGTTATCTATATGGATTGATGTTAGGAGGAAAACTCCTAGGAATTAGGTGAATAGCATGATCATGATTTTGAGTGGGTGGAAGACCTTTGGGATTATCTTCAAATACTTTGGAATGCTTATCAATGATCCCTTGGAGATCTAGGGAAATAGATGGCTTAGATGTTTGAACATATAGTGAGCATAGTTGTGAAATTACAACTTGATTCCCCTTTTTCAATAATTTTGTCATGTTTTTAGAGCTTATCACCTTACTGGGTTTCCCTATGATACCTCTTAACTCAATTTCTTTCTCTTCCAATGAAAATTTCATGAAAAGTTATTGAAAATTAAAAGCCATTGTTCCTAATGAGTGTAACCATTGGATTCCTAGTACAACAGCAGCACCACCCATGGGTATGGAAATAATTGGACTATTCATTACATATTCTCGATAGTAATATTGATCTTATTGAATTTTCCTGAGTGATTGATAGTTCCTCCATCTGCAATCATTACTTGAAACTCTAGGGCTGGATATACAAAGAAATTGAGAGATTTGGCTAATTTATAGTGAATGAAATTATGAGTACTACCAAAATCAATTAGGACTCTTACCTTTTTCGTTTTGATATGTCCTTTGATCTTGAGGGTTTGAGGAGTGCCAATACCAGCCAATGCATTACATGATATCGTGGGAATCAACTCTTCAGAAGAATTTTCTTCTGCGTTTTCATCTTGAGCTGGTTCTTGTTCTTGTTATTCTTCCTCTTCAAAATCTATGTAGAATAATTTATTCTCACCACACTTATGTCCCTTATTGTAGTTGTTGTCACAATTAAAGCATAAAACTTTTCCTTTTTTTTCCTCCAATTGTTGAGGTTTCATCCTTGTAGGTTGAGGTGTTTTAGAAGAATGAGCATTATTCTCTGGATAAATATTAGGAGTGGTCCTTCTAGTAGCCATAGCCATATTTTTACTTTCAACATTTCTTGCCACCCTAAATTCATTCTCCAATGGTTTGGGTTCCCAAAGGCAAACCTCATGTTGAATGTTATCCCTTAAAGTTCCTATGAATACATGAATCAAGTGATCATATGGAATATCTGTTACCTTTATATTCAATCTTTGGAAGTTCTCAATGTGCTCTGTAGCTGAAACCTTTTGCTTGAGATTTATCAATTGGCTAAAGAAGGTGTTTCTCCTTGTATCCTCATAGTGTGCATTAATTTCTTCCGTGAAAATTGTCCAAGTGACGAGTGATTTGCACGAACAAAGCCATTGATAGCACACAAATTGATTGGGTTCTAAATATAAAGAAACATTCGGTACCTTTTGTGTATGTGGCACATAATGTAGGTAAAATAATTTCTCCATTTGAAGTATCCATGTGATTGGGTCCTTACCATAAAACTTCCTCATATCGACCTTAGGAACGTGGTTGGTATTCAACCCAAAGTTGGAGTTTCTCCATTCTTGATTCATCTTCCTTGTGTCCTGATCATGAATTTCATGGGATGCATTTTCACTTTTAGGTGTACTCTCTATTAGGAAATTTTTCAATCCTTCCATGATATCCCTTTTTAAACCATCCATCATCCCTTATAGTTCATATTTTTTCATTGTCTTCTTTTGTAAATCATTTATGTCTCTACACATTTCTTCACCTTCATCAAGAGTCCAAGTAGTACTTTCTGGAGTCTTATTTGGTGTACAAGTTACCTTTTTTGGTGGCATGTTGGCCAATTATCTCTTTTAAACCTTGATTTTGAGGTGGTTCTTCTAGACAATCTTTCTTCTTTTGTATCTCCAAAATTTTGGCCCTTCTAGGTATGAAAAATTCGTTTTTGTAGTTCTCTAATATTTCTTCTCTGTAATTCCACAGGTCTTGTCAAAATTGGATGTGCCAAGTGGAATTTATGGTAACTTCCCCATAGATTGCTTATTTTTTGGCCTTTCCAGGAGATCTCACTTGTATAGCATTCCCCGCACAAAATAATTGATATAAATTCTGAAAATTGTACTAGAAATACTACAGACTGTCCACTATCCAATGCAACTAGTCTCACTCAATTTTGATACTCTAGGAATAAGTTATAATTGTTTTACCCAGAACGCCTACTTGAGACTAGTCAATAGGACTAGTCAGATACCCTATCTTCCACAGGATGTATCTACAAATGTAAGATAACACAGAAGATAAATTTTTTATCACAGATACTTTAATAATTTCAGTAAATATCTTACAAATTTCAGAGTCTGAAACGTTATAGAAAAACATTTATAGAGAAAATTCCGCGATGACTCAATTCAGGATGATTCCAGAATCCTATCTTACATAGGTTTTATCTTTGAAAGTATAAGTCCTTTGGACATGAAATTTCAACCCAACGTACCTTGATCCGTCTACTAAATATCCTCGAAGGGGTTCCTTCTGAAACATTGTAGAAAACACATTATAGCGAAAATTCCAAGGTGTCTCATATGTAGCAGTGAAACCCCAAGACCTTGAGCTCTGATACCATATGTTAAGAACCAAATATAAATACAGCATAGAAAAACCTAAGAATAAGTACTCAATGCCTTGAAAAAGAGAAAAATTCAGATAATAAGCCTCTTCAAGGGGGAAACCTCCTTATATACCACATAAATGTTCAAATACAAGATGATCCCAAATGAAAATGTCTCCTTGGTATATATAGGAGACTAGGAGGTACAATTACAACTAATGGACCCAAGCCGACGTAAATAAAATACCATTACTAATGTAATATGCCCCAATTAAGGGGTAACATGCTATTATTTAGGGCTTAACATCCATGATGTTTCCATGTCAACACCATACAAATGTACGTGTTAGAAATAAAGAGATGTGTTCATTTTTCCATAGACAATATAGCAATATTGTCAGCCAACCATCGGCACACAACCACCCCCAAGCACATTTAACCTTGAAAGACAGAATAATTTTGGAAGCATACCTTAAAACCAATAGCTAACCAAGATAGAGTATCTCTCTCCAAGTCTAGTGTACCAAAGAAATTCCAAACCATAACCAAGTCAGAAAGTCCAAACCATAACCAAAGACCAAAATCCCAGTTGCAGTAGCTGCAGATGCACTCCAAACCTGCACACCACTAGTCTATGTGAGTTGTGAGAGTGTGTGTCAAATGGGCTCTAATGCCCTCTTATTTATAGTTTTCCAAGTGACCTAACAGGGATGACTTGTACTTTTGGAGGATAATAATTTAATATAATTTATTATATTGAGCCGACTTGTCTTCTAGGGTTATTATCCAACATTTTAGGGTTTCTCTTGATTCCTAGAATATTCTAGTCTCGTCAGAGGTTACACATAGAGGTTAATACCTCCAACAACTACCATAATATCAACACTCCCTCCTAGCTAGGGAGATATTAAAGGAAAATGTATTGAGCAAAAACAAACCATTCAACTGATAGCATCATCATATCCACAAAATCTATCTCATGATCATGTAGATCAACTCACGAGAAAGATTATCACTATCAATATCATCTGATAGCATCAACTGCATCATCTCTCGAAGCCATACTCGATCTGAGTAATCAGGAATGATGTTGAATAAGTCACTCACTCCAAAGAGTGATACAAGGACCATTCTTCTAATCCAGACATGTGTCCTAGAAGAATAATTGTTCCAGCAGATGCTAAAAGCCACGCCATGGGCTACAAGGATCATTCTTCTAATCCGAACATACATCCTAGAAGAATGACTTTCCTAGACCATTTTCCCTCTGGCCACTACTGTGAACTCAGGGAAAATGTTTGTCCTGTACCAATTTCTCCACTTTGCTCACTACTATGAACTCAAGGAGACAAAACATTCTTCTAATATGGACATATGTCCTAGAAGAATAGTTGTCCATGGTATATCAACAATCTGTCAACTTGGACCATTCTTGTTATATCCCTAAAATTCCCTACCTATGCATACATGGCATTGGCCTTTCTACTTGCACAATTTACCAAATTATTGTTGAGGATCTCGCTTTAAAAAACTATTTTTTTGATCATGTACATGCTCTGTTGCACTACTGCTCACATACACACACATGTTTCATACTAGAAAACCTGCGTACATATGTAGGTTTCATGCTAAACAACCCACATTTACCTCCAAAAGTTGCAAGGAATTTAGTAGAGTTTACGGGCTATAGAGGGTTTCCCAACCATTTTACCCATTGTAGCCCGTCCCCAAAATTAATAACCATATTTTTATCATATAAAAAGAGGTCTTGGGATCCCATTCCATAATCAAGCAAGAGAACAAATAAAGTCTTCCAAAATCACTTCCCCTTCTAGCCCAAGCTTTACATCCCTTTCTGAGATTTGGCCCCAACATTCCCCCTCCATCCCTCTCCCTATACAATCCCTTCCCTATTTCCCAAGGAGATCACTTGATTGTGAGAGATATCATGACAATGATTCACTTGGAGCAGCAGTAAGAGGATCCTGGACCTAGTTCGCAGAGCATCTGTCGATAATAAGGTTTTAATACTTTAATCTTCAGTTTGAATAAAAGAGTTCTTTTCCTGTCCCAATACTTTGCATATTTATATCTTTGTTCATTAATGTTTCTACTTTTATATATGAATGCTAACATTGATAGATAGAGATGGTATATTTGTAGCACTCTTTTCTGATGTGTTCTTGCATTTCAACTTTGGGAGGAAACCTGATGCTTGGGAAGCTACAAAGTTGAAGGAAGTCTACATTGGACATTAGGGCCTAAGGTACACTTACAAATCTTCCTTCTCCTCTTTTTGTCTTTCTGTTTAGATAGTTTGGGGTAGTTTAGGATGAAGACTATATTTTAAGGGAATTCAATTCTCTACCTATATTCTGACCCAGTATAGTAATAGGGGGATTTTCCCCACTAGCAAAATTCGCAACTCCACTAGGGAGTCTCTCTAGGGTCTTAGTGGGAGGTTTTTCGGTTTTTAATTGGTTTTTTCAATTCCTTTTGAGTTTTTTCAAGATTTACTGAGTCAATTTAAGGTCTATGGTTACCTTCCAGGTGCCTACCAAATTTCCCTACCCAGTTAGTATCTCAAGTATTTTTCTTTTTGAACAAATCTCAAAGGTGTATGTGCTCTAATTTGGCTCAACCCGCGCACATACGCAGTATTCAAAATAGACAACCCGTGTACATATGCATGTTGTTGATGCAACAACCCACATCCTTTTTTTTAAAGGGGAGTTTTTCTCTTTCCTAACATAAGCTTTGGGATTCTTAGGAATTTCTTGGACTTTATAGAGTCTTTGTTAGTGGTCTTAGCGTGGGTTAAAGATTCAGTTTTAACTTGTTTCTCATTTTTCATTTGTTTTCCCTAGAGGTTTAGAGTGAACTTTCAAGTTTTAGATCTTCCTTTGGTTTCTTTTGAATCCATGCATTTACGCAGTTGACCTAGGGTCTCTATCAATCTTGGGTTTCATTTTATGTTTATCATGTTTTATGCTTTGAAAAAAAAAATTACTTTGGTTTTTCTTATTAAAGCATTTCAAAAAAAAAATCAAAAAAGAATTTGATGCATTTAGTTATGCACCTAGTTTGGTAGTGTAGCGTAGGTTGTCTGTTTACAAAAGAAAAGAGTTTCAGTTTCAAATTTCTTTCTTGCTTTCCTGAAAGTATAAGTAGTTTTTCATATTGAAATGAAAAAACTCTTTTAGGAAACTTTTAGTTATAGTATCTCAAAACATTGTTTTGAAAAGTTGGTATCCACAAAGAATCACAAGATTTTTCTTTAAAATTTAAAGTATCTACTTTGCTTTATCTTATTAATGCTCTAAAGTTTTCTCCTTTTTTTGTCTCTTCCAAACACCACCAGTTGCACATTCATTTCCTTTGAGTAAATCAAGCCCTTAAAATTAACGCTTAACTTAAAATCTATTAGAATTTTTGTTTGTTGGGTTCACCAACTAGTTTAGGATTTTAGGGCCCTGAAATAGGTGTGAAGAGGAAACTCTTCAAGGTCATTTAAAATAAACATTGGATTCTGAGATAAGGAGTATCTAAATTCCATCTTCATAAGAGTTATCCGGGGCCCCCCTCTAACACAGGGGATAAAAATGAGGTCGTGTAAGGAAAGGTAGAGGAGATAACCCCTCCAAAGTCGAACCGAACGTAGTGGGGATTGTATATTGAGGGTATTTATTGGGAATTACACTGATTTAATTTGACTACGGAGCCTCGTGGACCTTGCATCCATTCAAGATCCTCAGTTTTCATCTAGACCAAGTGCCTTTTGTACCCTTGAAGGGCTTCAAACTTGTTATCCTGCTCATTACGATCAATCCAAATATCGACTATACCCTCCTAGTGACTGACTCTGAGATGGAAACCTAGTTGACTATTTTTACAGAATTACACAGGAGACCGCAAGGGTATATCATGGTACCTAGGGAAGATTTTAGATCACGCTTTGCAGAGTATACCTGGAGGGTGCTTCCGTGTTTGAGTTTCACTTGCACCGGCAAGTTTCTCTAGTGTCGATTGGCATAACTGTCCTTCCCACTAGTTAGTTGTCTGCTTGATTTGTCTTTAGGAACTTTTAGTGTGTGCTCTGTGATTAACACTAGCTAAAGCTTACAGTGTCGGTTGATCATTTCAAAAAGTGGAAGATCAACAACTCCACCAGTCGCGTAGGCTTCAAGGCATGTCGTCGGTTACTTTGGAGCCACCTCTGCCACCATTGAGGCACGAGCTAGATCAAGAAGGATCATTTGAAGCTATCGAGCCACAATAAACTGTACCCAAGCCATCTCCAAGAGAATAATTTCCATCCCCAGAGGAATCCATCATTTCTTACCTTGAGACTAAAGGTTTCAGGCCAACAAATCCTCTAATCACCGACTTGTCGATGTTTCTTCTAATTCAGATAGTCCCCCCTAAGATGAATTCACCTGAATGCCAATTTATTTGGTGAGCGGTGATGGAAGCACATGCTTCTACTTCGTGAGGGAGTCCTCGTACTCCCATTATGGATGTCGCTGGAGGGGGAATCTTACCTCCTCCCACACCTCTACCTGTTAGGACCATGGCTATCTCGACACCCACAATTTCGGTCAGTGGTTTGATTCCTTCGATGACTTCAACCACTATTCCCTTCGTTCAGAATGCATCAGGCGCTCCCTTCTCATATGGGATGCCTAGTTTTGACTCGAACTCAATTCTTACTTACTCTACCCTACATACCATGGGTTTGGGAGCAAGGAACTCTAATGCTCCTTTGCAAGGACTCGTCATGGGCACCACTGCCCCATTCAATGCTATTATTTACACCAAGAGTAATATACCCTCTCCATCCCCTTCACTTGGTGACGCGTTTCAGCAACCAATCGAGCCTAGTGCCAGCTATAGTTTGTTTAGTGGAGGGAGTCAGGAACCTTCATCCTAAATTATTTCGATGGGCTCAATGTCGTTTTCTTGTTTGGTGCATTTGGAAATAACGCTTTTACTTCATCTTCTTTCTCGACTAGGGTTAACCCCATATTTAGTCAACAAAACCCTATGTAAGGCTTCATTCCTTCACAGGGAGTGATGACAGGAGTCTACTCCACACAAGGTCATTGGAATCCTTGGAAGGGATCAATTCCCTCGTAAGGGATTTCGATCGGGGGCAACCCATCCCTTACTATGTGGAATGTCGGGAAAATTTTAGTACCTATTCTTGGAGTGTCGGCTGGGGGCATCCCCAACCAAGGGCCACAGAACATTATGCATGGAGTAATAATTTCTCAAGCCATGTCATCTAATTTTGGGAACCATTCAACACAAATCCATTTCACTGGATAGGGCCATCATGGCATCTACCAAAACCCTAGCTAGTAATCCAACTTTTCTTAGCAGCCTAGTGCCAGCTAAAATCCAGGCCCCTCTTTTCATGTAAATACTTTGCAACCAAGACTACCCTTTCTGGAAACCCTGCATTTTCCAAACTTGTCAAGATTGTTAAATGACCTAATTTTTCATGATCTTTGTTGGCCTCCCATGCCGAATAAATTTCCTTTCAACATCCCTAAGTTTGAGGGCAATCCTGGTGAAGATATAGGTGATCAAGTGATGACTTTTCACTTGTGGTGCTCATCTAACATGTTGAAAGATGACTTCATTCAGTTTCACTTATTTCAACGCACTCTTATAGGGGGTGCAACGAAATGGTATATCGAGATCAATATCTCGAAGTATTCTTACTTTAATGACATGGCTATAGTTTTCTTGAACCATTTTCAGTTGCCAGTGAGATATGATGTCGACACCAAGTTGTTGGCCAAATTCGAGAAGACGAAAGTCGATTATATCTCAGATCATATCCGAGAATGGCAACGATGAAAGAGTTTGATTAAAGTCAAGGTCCCTCCTGCATTTTTTCTTGACTGGTTCTTAAATTCTTTAGTTTCTTGCGCACCCAAAGATGTATCAACATCCGGGGTGTTTTCTGAAGAAGAGGCTATTATGAGATCCCAATAGCTAGAACTGATTTACTCTTAGTCTGGCATGATTTGAAATATCTTACCCAATGTGCCATGATCAACTCTCGACAAGGCTAAACAAAAGTTTGGGCCCCACGTTGATAGCATGGTGGTCTCAGCACAATGAAAGTCCACATATTTGTTGTCTAATCAATGACATCAATTATCGATTCAATAGACTGTGGCCTGTCAAACTCTTAGTTCATCCTCCCCCACAACCTAGACGTCAGATGTACACAATGTGAAATCAACAACTCCCAAGGCTAACCAACGGACCGAGGGAAAGAATAAATAGAAAAACAAGAAGGGTAAGGGGGATAAAAAAATATTCTAACAATGTTGACGAGGGAAAAACTGAAAAGAGGAAGGTGAAGGGCGCTTAGGGGCTAACCTAGGATGGGCCTCACAACAGGAGATGAAATAATCTACAGGGAAAGATCTACCCCATCACATGCTTGAGGTTAATGAAGGTGGCAGAGCAAGGTACTAGGTTGGGCACTGGGTTTAGGAATGGATAAATATGGGTATGAAGGGATGCTAAGCAAGATGGGAGTGGGTAAACTACTGATGCTGCTATGGAATTAGCTCTGCTGCCTCTGTGCCTGCCTATTCCTCTGTTGCTGGTTATTGATTTGGAAGGGATGCTAGTTTTGTCACTTTAATTGGTTCTGGTTCAAGGTCATCAACGACTTATTATAAAGAAAATCCATTTAATCTTTGCACAGACGACCACTTAACTCACCTATTCCCTTGGCTTGCAAAATCCCAAAAGCTACTAGCATAACAAAAACATGTTTTGTTGACAAACCCTTTTCCACAAGGGTAAAATATGGCTCAAGCATCTGCATCCATGAGTATGGCTAGGGGCAGTCATCTACCCCTCGCACTTAATCCAAACAACCTACCCACGAACATTTACATGATGAATGGTGAGGATCATTTATCAACAAGGACTTGTGACTACAAAACTCCAGAATCTGTTGAGAAGAGAAAAGAGGCCTCCAACCCATTGAATCCTCTTCAAATTGAGAACACAGTGGGAGAGACAATGACTCACATCCCTAAAGGTGTGTTGAAGAAGGATTCTCATAAACCAAATGCGAGGGATGCTTAGAATTAATCTATCGTGGAGGATTTGGAATAGACCCCTTGTGCTATGTCTACTCTGGAGGTTCTCCAGAGTTACCCCTCATGACAAAAATCATTGTTGTCCGCCTTGGGAGTGGCACAACCCAGTAACTCAGGAATGATCATTTTTTATCCGACCGAACTTAAACCTCATCTTCCTCACCATGTATCCTTCCAGGTAGTAGTGGCTTACACCATGAAATCATTGACAAAGAACATTTTCCGTACAGTGGTTGATGAGGGTGACTCGAATTGCATGATGTTGTTAGCATGTTGGAGGGCCATACTAAGTTGTCTCCATCGCCTACATTGCTTATGGATTTTAGCGTTTGATCATTCATACCACACAGTATAATTCCCTCTTTTCCCATGCAGTTGGAGGGTAAAAATGTGTGTGTCAAGGTAGAAGTAGTTGATGCACCTCTTGACTACAATATTTGGTTAGGACGGAGTTGGAATTACGCAATGCACATGGTTGTAGCCACTATTTTTTGGGCCTTATTCTTTCCGCATGAAGGTTGGATTATAACCATAGACCAGATGTCCTTCTCCCAGTGTGACCCTTCATAAGGGGCATCCATGGTCCCAATTATTGATAATCTATAGCCAGGCACTGTCAACTTAGGCACCAGATTATTTCCTTCTTTGATGGGAACTTTGGATTATACGTCGCCTTCCAATGATTTAAGGTTTATTTCGGTTATCCCTAACTAGCCAAAGGCTGCAATTTTTCAAGTGTCATATTTTAAAATGAGCTACTTTCATGACTCATGGAATTTACCTTCCCCATCGTATTCGATGGAAGGGGTAGGGCACCTTGGCATGTCCATGTCGTTATCCATTGTTGAGGTTGCGTACAACATTGTCTAGCAAGCCTTGACCAACCCTGATCTGGCTCCCCCACAGGAGCTAGATCATGTTCTTGACCCTATTTGGGCTCAAAACTCTTTCGTCTCTCAAGACCCTTTAGAATTAGTCTTTCCCTCTGAAGAGGAAATTCTAGAGGCAATGAATAGTCCAGACAGACCTTGGGATGATCTTCACCATAGATCTTATTTTCTTCCCGAGCTCAGGAAGACAGAGGCAAGAGATTTTGTTACGACCATGAGTGGATATAGCCTTTGTCCTATTAACCCTCTGGCTATGCACAGAATATACACCGAGGGAAACATGGCCAATATTTCTACAACGATTCCTATCGATATCTCAAAAATCCCTGGAGTTGTGGAGAATGTCTTTGTTGGAGTGGATTTCTCCCTCAAAGAGATTCAAATCTACATCGATTTGTTTAAGGATTTTTGCAACGTTTTTTCCTAGTCTCACGAGGAAATTCTAGGCATCAACCCACAAATTGTTGAAAATGAAATCACTACTTATCCTGATGTCAAACCAGTCCGACAGAACCTTTGCTCAGTCAATCCTAGAAAAGAAGCAACGATAAAGGCTGAGGTAGAGAAAATCCTCAAAGTTGGTTTGATCTACCTCGTACAATTGATGGAATGGGTATCAAACCTGGTTCCTTTCAATAAGAAGCGGGGCATGATTCATGTTTGTATGGATTTCCACAATTTGAGCAAAGCTTTCCCGAAAGACAATTTTCCAACCCCGTTTATTGATCAGATTGTCGATGAGTGTGCGGGTTGTGAGGTATTTTCTTTCATGGAAGATTTTTTGGGGTATAATCAAATTAAAATCAAACATGAGGACCAACATAAAATGAATTTTATTTTTCCTAGGGGTACCTTTGCGTATTCAAAAATTCCTTTTGGCCTATAGAATGTTGGAGCTACTTAAACCTTTTCAACGGGCCTGTTGTTCTCTTTTCAAGACCTCAAACACATAGTCAAGGCATGCTGAGATGATATAGCATCAGGTTCTCGCAAGAGATATGATCATGCTGCCCATTTACGACTAATATTTGAGAGGTGTAGCTACTATCGAATTCACTTGAATCCAAACAAGTGCAGTTTATGTGTGACATCAGGTCATTTATTAGGTTTCATCATGTCAACAAAATGGATCATGGTCGATCCTCTCAAGGTTGAGGAAATCATTCAGTTTCCTCCCCCGTGAATGATTCCCCAACTTCAGAGTTTACACGGGAAAGCAAACTTTCTTCGGAGTTTTGTCGCTAATTATGTCGATATTATGAAAGGGTTCATGCGTATTTTAAAAAAGGGAGTCCCATTTTGTTGGGACGAAGCAGCTCAATGCTCTTTTGATGCCTTGAAACACGCTAGGACGTCTGCCCCTCTGCTCAGGCCTCCTAATTATGAAAAGAATTTCTTGTTATATGTGGTTGTTGCAGAGTCCACAATCAACATGGTATTGGTACAAGAGGATGATGTGCTCGAAGAGCACGTTATCTATTATCTTAGTCGAGGCCTAATGGGTTCAGAACTCAACTATTCACATGTTGAAAAAATTTCTTTGGTAGTTTTTCACATTGTCCAACGGTTTCGTCACTATATATTACTTTCTAAGACCACTGTTGTTGCCTTCGTCAACCCCTTTCAATATGTCTTAACGTGGCGTGTCATCGACAGAAAAATTAGTCAGTGGATAGTTATCCTCTAATATTTTGACTTGGATTTCATTTTGGTGAAATCTAAAAATTCCTTGGTCTTCACAGAGTTAATCTCAAAAATTCTAGTCGAAAGTGGTGATGTTTCATCCGAAGAGTCACCAATTAATGGAGATATTTTCTAATCATATCTTCGGACCCTTGGTATGGAGATATACTTGTGTATCTTCAAACTTTGAAGTGCTCCGCTTCTGCTTCTTGCAATGAATGTTGAGGAATACGACACCAAGCACAGAACTATCTCATCCTTGATGACACTTTGTATCATCGAGGGGTGGATTTCATTCTTCGACAATGTCTTACTCACGAGGAAGCAGATCTTGTTTTGAAAACCTATCACACCAAAGCATGTGGTGGTCATTAGTCTAGGTTGGAAACAACCAAAAATATTCTTCACATAGGATACTTCTGGCCCTATTTAATCAAATATTGTGTTGAGGCAGTCAAAAAATGTCACCCATGCTAGATCTTTTGTAGGAAGATGCGGGCACACCCTGCTCCTATGTTTCCAGTTATTGTTTTCGGTCCCTTCACCAAGTGGGGTATTGATTTCACTACATGTCACCTAGCTTCTTCCAAGGGGCACCGTTATATAATCATAGTAGTAGACTACTTTACTAAGTGGGTCGAAGATATGTCGACTTTTACAATGACAGGGAAAATGTTGCCCTTTTTGTTTTCAACCAGATAGTAGCTAGATTCGGTATCCCGAAGGAGATTGTGACTAACCATGGCAGTCACTTCCAGAATAAAGTGATGATTGAATTAACATCAATGCTTGGGTTTAAACAGTAACATTCATCTCTCTATTAATCACAAGTGAATGGTCAGGCAGAACTTGTGAATAAGTCTCTCAATACTATTCTTCAAAGAAAAATCAATTCGGCCAAGTCAAATTGGAATTTGATTTTATATTTGGTGTTGTGGGATTATCGAACTTCTGTAAAGACTACTACCATTTTTTCACCTTTTCAGTTCATCTATGGGCTGGAGGTAGTCTTTCCCATTGAATGTCAAATCCCTTCTCTAAATTTGGTAGTAGAGCTATTTACCGACACTACACCACTTGAGGAACACCTTCTATGTCTTGAGAAACTCGATGAGTAGCGTTGAGATGAAGCCTTGACTAATGAGGCTCATAAGAAAAGGGTCAAGTGTCAATATGATCAGTCTATTCTCCCTTGGATTTTCTCTGAAGGCAATCTTTTCCTAGTCTACGACCAAGACAAATATCCCCTGGCGGTAGGCAATTTCAAACCCATGTGGTTCAGACCTTTCATTGTGAAAGAGGTATTAGAAAAGGGCTCTTACCGTATGGTTGATTTTGAGGGTAATTTATTAGAGGAGCCTAGAAATGGGCTCTACCTTAAGAATTATTACACTTAGGTCGATCACCTGGGTGTGGTTTCTTGTATATATGTATATTTTTTCATACATGTTTGTATTTTATTTTTTTTGGACGTACAGTTATTATGTTATCTTTTCACTATGGCAGATGTCAAGTGAATCAGAGGTTTATGTTGGGTTCACAGATGGTGCTAGACGACACACTCGAAGGCTTTCTTCTGCAACTTGGGTGATTTTTACACCTAGTGGCCAATTGCTATCTTCCATAAATATGTTTTTAGTTGACACAACCAATAATGTCGTCGAACACAATGCAATGATAGAATTACTACGAGATGCCTTCTCACATGGTATTCCTCACCTCTGGGTTTACTTAGATGCTCAACTGGTTATGTCTCAGTGAAATTTGATTTATCACGTTTATGATCCCACTCTTCACCGATGATTCCTTAGGGTATGTATTTTAGAACAATATTTTGATTATATTACTTATATTCTTGTTCCTAGGATATTTAACCATTTAACTGATACTCTAGATAA
>JASDQU010029389.1:3382-27931 GCA_032191745.1 Picea mariana | reverse complement strand
AAGTAAAAATATCATCCATGGGATATATTGACTATTCTTTCCAAGCATATAAGAACAATTGTCCTTGATTATGATCCTAGAACATTCACCTAATTGGGCCATTCCTCCAGCACTAATCACAATGAAACCTAGAGAGGATGAGTCTTCCCCAGGGAATGATGTTCCTCATTGCTAAACCTAGAAAATTCACCTAACTAGGCCATTCTTCCATGACTAATCACAATGCAACAAGGAGACAATGAGTCTACCTTAGGGAATGACTTTCCAGACCATTTCCTAATGGAAATGACTATCCTGCACCAACCTCCTATAATGGACCATTCTTTGAAACTCGTTGCAACTGTGAACTTCTAAAGAATGACTTCCCAGAGAGGCGGACGATTCTGCTTGACCACTACTCGTAATGACTTCCAAGAAGAATGATTGTCCTAGACCATTCCCCCACACTGGCCATAAGTGGAATCATTGTCTATGGTACATCAACAATCTATCAGACATATTACCACCATAGCAATTATGTATGGACTACAAATTTTAGATTTAGCAGAGGACTGAAGCAATGTATAGATACAGTGTGATTTGGAGGACCAGGCTACATCTAGTGGAAAATGGCCAATATAGTGGAGGCATGAAAGGTGGGGCCTGACAGACCATAGATATTGAAGCGGCCCAGATCAATGACCAACAACATATCAAGTGATGAAATAGCATGAGGTTTAATTAGGTGAGAGCCAGTCGAGGAAAATACCATTGTTTCGGCGCGCGACCACATGGTGCCATCAGAGGCATATCGGGGAGAAAAGCGGTCTACTCAAATCTGTTTTTTCCAACCCTCGATATCAAAAGTTGATAGGACTCAGCGGACCATAGATCTTGAAGTGGCCTAGATCGACGGCCAAGACACATATCAAGCAATGAAGTAGTGTGGAGGATAATTGTTCGAGGGCGTGCCAGGGAAAATACCATGGTTTTGACGTGTGACCACATGGCTCCATCAAAGGCATATTAGGGTGAAAATTATTCTACTCAAAACCATTTTTTCCAACCCTCGATATCGAAAGTTGATAGGACCCAATGGACCGTAGATATTGAAGCAACCCAGATCAACGGCCAAGACAGATATCATGAAATGAAGTAGCGTAGAGGATAATTGTTCAAGGGAGGGCCGGGGAAAATACAATGGTTTCATTTCTCGGACATGTGGCACCATCAAAGGCATATTGGGGAGAAAAGAGGTCTATTCAAAACCATTTTTTCCAACTCCCAATATCGAAAAACGCATATAAAAGGAGAGCCCCCGATCATTATTTTATGATATTTCAAAGCACTCGACTATTTGAAAATTGGTGCAAACCCTCCATTCGAAACTAAATCTCAACAGTGAACCATCTCTGAGCATTCTTAGTTGATTTACAGGTATTTTTCATCATGGCTACTAATCTTGTCATTTTATTCATGAAAGAACAATACTCTGCCTCTAAAGAGAAAGCCCTTATTGACAGGGATTCTAACGTATTTGACACAAAAATAACAGTCTCACCCATTTTCGTTTCTAGATCAAATTTTCTAGAAAATGTTGGAAGACAGATACCCTTCCTCGAAGCGACCTAAGCCTCCATCACCCCTTACGTCGTAGAATTCGTTTTCCCTTTCCCAGAGTTTGTAAGATGGTGTGTGGAACAGTATTCGCAGGAAGAAAAGGTCATTTTGAATAAGTTAGGGTCAGAGGTTTTATGAGAAATAGATAGTTCATTAATTTGACACACTCTCAGTATACCAGAGTCTTCCCCCATAGTGTCAGAGCCCTTTGAGGAAGAGAAAATGATCACACTCTACTAAGAATGTCCCCCTGAAGTAAAAACCCTATTTCTACAAACCATTGTTAAACCTGAACACCATTCTGAAAGTCAGTCATTACCTATCAATGTAAGGATCATGATTATTGAGGTCCAGTGGGCTTGTTCCCTACATAGTCAAATTTTAGGGTTGGATAACGACAATTTTGTAGTAGAAGTCATGTTGATTTTCATGTTGACCTTTTTTATGTTAGAGTCTAGTCAGTCGGTCTGTATCAGGTTTGACAAGTTCATCACTGGTAATATCCATCAACAGCTAGTAAATTTCAATTCACTAAGACACTTTAGATACTACACGCATTTGCTGAGAATGTTCCTGGAATCGAATAAGACCGAATTCCTTGAAGCTGCATTCATCTCGAATGAATGAAAAAGGATCACCATGCTTATTTTCATCAACAATATCATGTCCAGGGTGTATAGTCTCATCTTCAGCACGGACCTGCCAAGGGTTTTGGAAGAAATGAAAATCTCTCTACAACCAAATCCATAGAATAGGGTGGGAGATTGGATGTTGTTCATGCATTCCACTTTAATTTGGGTGTATGGATATCAAGAAGGACCTCATCTTTTTCATGTATTCCTAACTCCCAGATTCTTTTCCCTAGAGTTCATCAGACAAGGGATTATTTTAGAGACACGGTATTTTTTGAAAACACACAAGGCATCTAATTTAAAATTTCCTTTTGTGATAGGACCTTTTGTGGTAAAATCCAGGTCCTGTCTGCCTCAAATCCAAGCCAAACTCAGTGAATTTGGGTTTACATAGTTACAAGGTAGGATATATGACCCACACTATATCATATCTAAAATAAGGTTGTCGCGTAGGCAAGGCCCCTACGAGCATGAGCAAGTTGAAGGATTTGATAAACTGGCAAATTTGGAAACATGTGAAGACATGGAGGTCACTTTACAACCCAATCACACACTACCGATAGGGTCAGCCCCTCAGCGGACCCAGACACAAAAAACTTCCCCAAAACTGATTGTCAAATCTCCAAAGATGAGTGTTTATAACAAGAGGAGAAGGTCAGAGGCACTGGGTGCCCGTAGTCAGCAAAATATTCTCAATAAAATGAAAATCACAACATCATCTCAGATAGTAGACCTGGAAGAAGAAGAACCTAAAGAGAAAATGAGCATGGATATGGTGGAAAGTGTAACCAAGAATGAAGAGGCCGGTACAGGAAGCATGCCACAAAGTGAAATCATCTCCATAGTTTTCAGCAACAAGAAACATGTATTTGGAAAGACACTTGGGGCAGTCTACCAATCCAAAGAAGACTTAATGAATCAGTATGTTGTGAAGGGAAGTATGGAAAATAGTGAAATAAGGGACTTGTTTCCTGAGGTAGAGAAGATCTACCAGTATAAGGCTTCCCTGTTTTCATTCAGGTATGTGGAAAGAAATACATTTAACATAGCAATAGCAGATGATGATAAGGTGTCTGAAATCAAGATGCATTATGAAAATATTGGTGCCCGAGACAAAGTAAATTTCAACAGGAATGTCAGTGACATGATATATTCAGACTACCTGAGTTTGAGTTTGAGGGTTTCAAGACTGACAACACATGCACTAAAATTGGATGGACAATTGAAGCAAGAGAAAGCATCTAGCAAGGCCTGGCAGACACAGGTCAAAATATTGGAATCTGAAGGCCCTCACAGGGTAAAGGCTTCTTTAGATGAGAAATAAAAGATGATCCAAAGCCTAAATAAGAAGTTGAAAATGTCTGGCACAAAACATCCACAGACAACAAAGCTAGCTACTCTAGAGCAAGAAAAGGAAACATTTAGACAAGAAGCACTAAATTACAAAGATAAAGTGTTGCAGCTGGAAAAAGAGAAAGAGAATTGGTCACAAGGACAGGTAGCAAAATCATATATGGTTGTCATTGTACCTTCTAATACGGAAGTTGGATCAAGCACTGATGGATTGGTTCAGGCTATGTCCCAAGTAAAATTGAAGACAGGGGAGATCAAGAACCTTAAGTAATTCATAGAAAATCTACAGCAAGAGATGAAAACGAAGGAAGAAAGGATAGCCCAATTTCAAAAGGATAATCAAGATTTGCAAGAGAGGGTGAACAAATTGAAGAATGAGCAATATGACAGGTTAAGAAAGAAATTTGCAAAGGATATGCAGAATGAATTTGAAATGTCATTACTTGGAGGACTATCCTTCTTTTTGGGTCTTCATATATGTCAAAGAAACACAGAAATTTTTATTTCTCAAACTAAGTATATCATAGAAATGATAAAGAGGTTTGGAATAGAATATTGCAAACCAGTTACCACTCCTATGCAAAACAGTTGCAAGTTGAGCAAAGATGATGATTCAAAGTCTACAGACCGGAGGAAATACATGTAAATGATTGGTAGTTTACTATATGTGACAACATCCAAACCAGATGTAATGCGGGCAGTTTGACAGGTGGCACAATTTCAAGCAGCACCAAAGGAATCACATGTGTTAGCAGTGAATATGATTTCCATATATCTCAAAGGAACATAAGAGTTTGGATTATGGTATGAAAAGGGAAAGGATCCATCACTTATTTCCTAAACAGATGCATATTGGGCAGGTTGTATTGATGACCGACGAAGAACCAGTGGAGTAGCGTTCTACTTGGGTGAGTGTTTAGTATCATGGCTAAGCAAGAAACAATCATCAGTATCTTTATCTACAGCCAAGGCAAAGTATATTGTAGCAGCATTATGTTGTAGACAGACTCTTTGGATGAAACAAACTCTGACAGATATACAGTTTGAGTATAATGAGCCCATTCCAATCTATTGTGATAATACAAGCGCCATCGGTATCTCAAAAAACCTGGTTATGAACTCCAAGACGAAGCACATTCCAATCAAGTATCACTTTCTACAGCAATGGGTTGCAGAGAAGAACATCAGAGTTGAATATGTGGGAACAAAAGAACAAGTGACATACATCTTTACAAAAGCGCTTCCATGGAAATCCCTTGAGTATATTCGCCAGAGACTAGGATTAATTTCTACTCCAAAATGAATACTTTTGAATTCTTATCTTATATGTCTTAGATGTACACGGGGAAGCACCATAAGTAGGACAAAGGGGGAGAGATTTATCAGATGCAAAAGGTAAATGCTTGGAGAGAGAGCATAGAGGCATGTTTCCAAGGGGAGATATTGTCACAAGTGAAGAATGAGTGATATGACTTCAGAATGATACCCTTTATCAAAGGGGGAGATATTATTCATATGAAGGGAAAGAGAGTAATCAGAGGATTATAAACAAAAAGAAAAATCAAATGCAAGTAGATAGGGGGAGCATCTCCAAGGAAAGTTCAGTTAGGGGGAGCATCACCAAAGGGAGATACCATTTTCCATTGATGTCAAAGGGGGAGAGATAGAAACATTAATAAAGAGTATAAGCATGAATGCTATCATGACTAAGTGTTTCCATCAATGTTGGTGTTACCATCAATGCCAAAGGAGGAGATTTTCAGATAGTTGGCTTAGGTTTATGGATAGCATTTATGTCAACTATTGGAGAGTGATATTGTAGATTGATGTCAACCCTTAATGATTGATGTCAACCCTTAGAGAAAGTACGGTAGCGAATTCCAGTAGCACAAAGGTTTGGGTAATGGACACAAGTTTGTTTGATGTGAATATGACTCATTATTGTCTTATCATGGTTGATAATAAGTACAAATGGATAAACTCAAAAGTGGTCCCCTTATGGTGAAATCCCTCATGGGAAGACGCTTTGCGGATTGAGTTATCCTACAAGTATGGTTAGAGAACCCATGCTTATTTGTGGAATAATGAGATGAAGGCCAGTGAATTATTTAGTGAAACTATCCTAGATGGATAGTGTTTTTCATGCCATTTTCGGTGGTATGTGGAACGTCACATAACTCCTCACGGTTAGAGAGTTATGGCCATGAGAAGTTGGAGAACCCAGGTTTGGGTAATGTACCCAAGTTTGTTTGATGGATAACGATATGCGTTTTAATATATTTTTAGGTAATACTATTCTATATGGATAGTACATGTCATTCCATTTATGGTGGTATGTGGAACGTCACATAACTCTTCACGGTTTGAGAGTTATGGCCTTACAAAGTTGGAGGACCCTCATATGTCATCTAGAAGCCCCAAAAGGCCGTCAAAGTAGTCAAAGTGGTTTAAGAGATTTTAAAAGGTAAATAATAAAGTGAAGTGATGAGTGTATTATAATTCAAAGTGAATACAAAATAAATTATTTGAATAATAAATTTAATGGAGAAATTAGAAGTGGGTTAACCCTAAAATAAGGAAAGTGGGCAAAGTGACCTAGAAGATGTTTTTAAGGAAGCTACTTGGAGAGTATAAATAAGAGGAAAGACTCTCTCATTTTACATAAAACTTGAGAATATTGAATATATATAGGTGTCTGATGTAACCAAAGGATATCTAAGCCTAATTTCTGAGGGAAGGTGAAGAAAAGAAGGTTGAAATTCAAGGAAGGATAAATTCATCTTGTGGGTCGTTGTATTTTTTGAGTTACACTCCGTGGAAAAGAGGATTTGTGGCTAGTCCTGAAACTAGTCTAAAACAAGTATTTCGGGTACAAATGTCATAACTTCTTCATAACAGATCCACATTCAGTAAGAACAAATGTTTTGGTTAGTGTACAGTTTGTAGTATGTTTTGTAACAGTTTCAGATCAATTCAACAACCATTCCGTGTGGGACACTCTCTATAAGGTCACTCTCTAGAATACTCCAGCATTCAACAAGGTATGTCATTCTTGCTATAAATCCTTTTATGAGAGGTTACAAGTAGTGACACCTGGAGGAATTTCATAAACACACTGAAGAACATTTTGTATCAGTTTCAGATCTTTATTCATTACAGGTACAAAGTTATGATTATTTCAAGTTAGGGTTGTTGACTAATCCAAAAATAGGCATGTGAGACTAAAGAAAAGTTTGATGAAAATGTTAGTCTCTTGTTGTTAAATTTAAGGAAGGTTTGCATAAATGTGATCATATACACCAGGTCTATTATAGAGTTACAAATCAGATTTGGATGATGAAATTGATGAGGGAATTTGGTTGAGGTACATGTTGTTGATACTAAGAGGGGGGTGAATCAGTATCAAGTACAATTTAAAACCTTTTTCAAATTATACTTAAACCATTCAATTATATCCAATGAGCAATGAACAATAGTATAAGAGTTACACCAATACACCATAGTACACCATGCACAATATATGAGAAATAATCAATAGTTATGTTCAAGGGAAGTAATGACTTCCAAAGGTAGCTATAGATTCCAAATGTAAAGGGAGGGATAAAACTCCAAGAGGAAGATAAAATCCTCCAATATCAAGAGAGGGTTTAACTCTCCATCCTTGCCCCTTCCTTCCACCCAAGAATATATGAGAGATAATAAAACTTTACACTAAATCATCACCATCAACCAACCATCACATAGAACCTGATAATGCTTCATGAGAGCTCTTCAAATTTTGCAATTCTTAAATTATTGAAATACTCTGATCCTATAGATAATATTACTCAATGTATTCTATAAAACTTCTCCAATTTTCACTCCTTGAATCCTCCCCAAAAAGAAGTTATAGAGAGAATGGTAGACTTTGTCCAATTCTGGTTTATTCAGGAGACCGAACTTGTACAGCATGCCCTGCGTGCAATATTTAACATCAGATTTTGAAGCTTGTACAAAAGAAACCACAATCTGTAATATTTCCAATGCAATTCGTCCCACTTAATTTGGATTCTCTATGAAGAAGTTATGACTGGTTTACTCGGAACACCTGTTTATTGACTAGCTTTAGGACTGGTAAAAAACCTATCTTCCACAGAGTGTATCTCCATAATTATAGTGAATCAAGCGCTAAAAATTTTACCACAAGTACCTTGATATGTCTTCTCAATACCATAGTAATTTCACCATCTGAATCATTCTAGAAAAAACGTTATAGAGAAAATGGTAAGATGCCCTGAAAATAACATACCTTAGAACACATCACCAAAAGACTTCATCCTCCCTTGAAATCCGACCTTATTTACTTATGATTTCCTCTGAAATTTGACTTGTGTATTAAATGAATGTATAATGATATTTATTTATACCATTTATGTCACTTCATTTTAACATTAGGGCCGACCTGACACTTTCTTATTTTGTAATTCTTTTCTTTAATTATCTTCAGGGCCTACATGTACTTCCTTCTTCAATTCACTTTGTCATATTCAAAAATTCATTTCTCCTCAACCATGAGAATCCACGTGATGTGCCACATACCATCAGAAACAACATGATGTATATTATCCATCCATGGGTTTTGTATCTACATGTGAATTGTCCTTCATGTCCAAATACCTTCATCAATCTTGCGGTCCAAAACCCATGACTAGGGTTGACATCAATGACAACAACCAATCTTCCAACACATGTTGGGTACATGGTTGAGACAAGTAGTTGATGAGTTGGCACATACATGAGGTGTATAGTTGATGATGATGGTACATATTTATGAGTTATAGTTTATGAGTAGTATATACATGATTGGTACATACTTGGTACATGGTTGGAGGCACTTGTTAGTAGTATTGTTGACAGGTGGTTTATGGATGATGTAGCATACTTGTATTATTAGAAGCACATATTGATCTTGGTGATGATTATGAGTTGTTTTGTTATACTTGGTTGATTCACATATTTGAGAGTTGTCTTGGTGATTGATCTTGGTGAGTAGATCTGATTTGGTTGATAAAATTGATGAGACAGGTTGTTGTGATAGGTTGTTTGCACAAGTTGTTGTGACAGGTTATTTGTATAGGTTTGGTGCATGGTTGATGCACTTGTTCATGGTACATGTTGAGGTATAGGTTGGTGCATGGTTGATGCAATTGTTAATGGTGCAAGTTGATTACAAGTTGGTTGGTACAGGTTGGTGCATGGTTGATGCATGGTTCAGGTTATTGGTACAGGTTGTTTGGTACAGGTTGATTGGAACAGGTTTACAGTAGTATATCTCACAGTGATAGTGTGACAGTGGTTCCATCATTCTACTCATATGTCAGGTCAATTGGACGGGGCAAGGATAGGTGGTTGTATCCACCTTTTGGTTGTAGCCAGAAAACATAGGGGGTTGTAGCCTCCTTCTGGTTGTAGCCAGATAATTGAGGAGTTGGATCTTCCCTCAGGTTGTAGCTTGAGAAACTAGGGGGTTCGAGCCTCCTTCCAGTTGCAGCTAGAAAACAAAGGAATTTGGTGTTTCCAATGAATGTAATTCTTTAAGACATATAAGAAAAAACATTCTGTGGTTTTCTCCCACTTTGGGTTTCCATGTAAAACACCGGTGTACTATGTATGTGTATGATTGTTCATTTGTTAATTTCTTATTTACTTTGTAGTTATTGGATGATAATGCTACATTGATATAACACTTGGAATATATGGTTAAAAAGGATTAAATTGCTCTATTATTGATTCATCCCCCTCTCAGTAATCCAACAATTGGTATCAGAGAGAGGTTCCTTCAAGAAACAGTTTAACCATTGAAAGGAGATCATGGATTATTCTGAGAATAGACAACCAATGTTTAATGGTTATAATGGTTTTAAGTATGAGATGTAGAGTAGAAGGATGAAAGTATCATGTAATCTGGGATGTTGTTGTTGTTGAAGCTGCTAAGTTTAGGGTTTACCTAAATTTTATAAATGAGAAAGACAACATGGTTGTCACTGCCTGAAGTAGATGTACTGTTGTTAATGAGACACTGACAAAAACTCCCTTGGAATGGGCCCAGAACGTTGTTAACTTGCTAAATTTTGCGCCCACTGCCGATCTTCATACCATTGGGGTAAAGGAAAGAACCGCATTGATTATTTGGGCCAGGAGGATCATCGCTAAACATAATTTTCTAAAATCAGTTCAAACCAAAGCTATGCAAATGAAGCAGAGCATACAAGAGTTTAAAGATACATTTGAACAATTGTTTATCAAGGGCCTCCCACCATTTTGGGATGGTAAAAGAAAATTATACAATCAAGAGGAATACAATTCTCTCCTCACTTAGTGCAAAATGGATCATTCAAAATTTGAAGGCATTGAAGAGAATCTGAAGGGGCCCAGTTTGGTGGAATATTTGGCTGCAGAATTTGAGATTTTGAATCAGTTCAAGACAGTGAAGATAGGGTTTCCAACTATGTCTTACGCTACCTGCATTGACTTGGAGATTCTGATAAAGGAGATGATGGATTACGAGATTCCTTCTGACTCACAGTGGAAGGAGATCATACGTTTAAGCGAGAAAAAATGTAGTTTTCCAGGAACCAGTAAGTAACTTCCAGGTGTCACCAAACTGGAAAATTCAACAGGATATCTGAGCAGGACAGATGGCACATAGGAAGTCGAGCAGTCAGATAGATCCATCCCTATTCTATGAAATGTTTTTTGTTTAATTATTGTAAATCAGTTCATATGTCGAGACTGTCAGTTGAAATTATTATAGTCAGTTTTAGAACTTGAACTGTTTTGGTTTCAGCCATTGTAATCAAATTGTATAAGTACTAGAAATTTTGAATGAATTAATGTTGGAAGAAGTTCAAGGGCACCTTTTTGTTTCTTCTAAACTCTATTGTAATTTTCTCGAGTTGAATTGAATATAAATGCAAAAGATTTTGAAGTCTCTATGAAAATATTCTGATGCTGGTGATATGAGTTTTTTCTTCTCTCATTGTATGTATTTCCTGTGATTCTTTATTTCCATTTGCATTGTCTTATGTTTAAATTGGATACTTAAAATCTCAGAATTCATCTTGTGAAGCTCTCGGCTTAAGCAATTTAAACCGTGTGAATTTCCTCTTAACTAATTCAGAATTCATTTCAGTAATGATCTGATGCATTTATTTGTTTTCTCCTTCTTCTTACACCTTGCTTAAACTCAAATTAATAACTCAGATTCATTTCCTCATTTAGCCTTTATCCTCTAGAGAGTTCTACTAGCTAGTCATTGTTTTCATTCAATTTCAGAATTTTGACTCCATAGCCCTGAGTGTTCCTTCCCTTCCTTGCCAGAAAATTTTAGAAAAACCCTCAAAACAATCTGAATCTAGCCCTTGATTGCCAAAGATATGTCAAGTGACACGAGAGAGCCCTCTCTGAGTTGAGAAGGCTAGTGCCCAGCTCTAAAGTAGGTTGAAACAATTACCTCTATCATTTTTCTATTAGCCGAAAAATTTTTACAGAGTGCTAACAGGACCATTTTCATTACAAAAATTATTGTCCTATCTAGACCATTTTTCGAACTGGAAAATTCATGTCCGTCAGAAATATTGGGACACTTTCCAGACTGGAAGGTGATTTTCCAACCTGAACCATTTTCCAAACTGGAAAATGACTACCCACAAATCAATAACATATCAATGCTCCCTCCCAACCTGAGATTAATCTCTTCCTTTTCCAATAAGTAAGTCATCTCCACGAGTACTAGCTTGTCCCTTAAGTACGTAAAATTTTAATCTTATACAAAGGCTTTTCCAAAATATTCGTTATCTTCTCATCTGTGAAGATATATTGGAGAACCACTTCTCCCCTATAGAATCTATCATGGAGAAAATAATACTTGACATCAATGTGCTTAGACCTGTCATGGAACACTAAGTTTTATGAAAGCTTCAAACAACTCTAATTATCACAATATATCACGATCGAATCCATCACATGATCAAATAGTGCATAAAATAGCTTACAGAGCCACACTGCTTTTGTACAAGCATCACAAGATGTAATATACTTTTCTTCTGCAGTGCTTGAGTGAAACATACTTATGTTTCCTGCTAGCCCATGACATCATGAAAAAGCTCAAACTGAAACATATCCAAGTAGTACTTATTTTTTCATCTGCACTCCCTGCCTAATATGAATCGATAAACCCATGCAGATGTATATCATAATGCAAACATCTCATAAAGAAAATATTGGGATGAGTATTCTCCAAATACATTAACGATCCAATCAATTGTCGATATAGAGACAGGTCTACTGGATCAGAGTCTCTCATCTTCTTCAGATCTATCATCATGGGAGTTTTCCATAGATTTGCAATCCATCATCCCAGACTTCTGAAGAATCATTTCAATACACTTCTTCTGTCATAGGAACTTTTCGCCATGCTTTTGTCGTACATGAGAGGCTCTACACCAAGTTGTTTGAATCCATACAAGTTCTTCTTCTATCTTCATACATGGGTCTCTTTTTGGTATACCTCAAATCCTTGAGGTTTTTCTATATGCTTCTCCTTCAATTACTCTGTTGAGAAAAACATTCTTTACATCCACCTGATGTAAACTCCAACCCATGGATACTGCAAAATATATAATGGCTCAGGTAGAGGTATGTTTGGTTACTGGAAAAAGTTATCATCATAGTATTCTCCCTCCTTCTAGGAGAACCCTCTAGCCTTGAGTCTCTCCTTGTATCTCTCAATGCTTAAGTATTTTTCACAATTTCTCACATACATTTTTCTTCATCACAACTTTCTTCTATTCCTTCTGCTTGACTGCTTCTAGTGGGTTCAAACTGGTTCAATTGGTTGTTCTAACTTTTCTTTCTTTCTTGGAATCTTCATGTTCTTCCTCATGTTTCTCTTTAATGTTGGAGTCCATGGAATATTATATAGATTACATTCCCTTCTTTCCTGAAGTCTCCAACTTTTTCCTTCTGCCATAGGAACATAAATGTAGATGGACAACCAAGGATATTCAAGGCTTCTTTTCGAAGAAGACTTCTTCTAGAGTCAAGTTGAACATGTTCTTCTTATCATGGCTACTACTTCCAATGAAGAACATGGACAAATACTTCATGGTATTCACATATTCTTCAATGGATCATATCATTGGGGATTAGCTCCCTCCTAATCCCAGCTTTATGCATGAATGAGAAATATGAATGCTCTTCTTTTGGAATTTTTTGATCAACTCCCTCCATCTGAGAGAGTCCATTCTTCCATTTGTTGCATCTCTCTTTTCTTTCTACAAAGTGTCACAAGCTTGTTCTGGTTTCCTTTTGATTCCGGACTTCCTTGGAGTCTGACTCCTCCGAGTCTCTTTAAGTTTGTTTCTATCTGTTTTGATTGTTTCTCATCTGGCAGTTGTGTCATCCTTCTAAAATTCTTCTATGACAGCTTCCACAAGGATTGTTCATATTTCATAAGGGTACCTTTCCGGAACAATAACAACAAGAGAAAACAAGAAATATCTATCTAGAGGATATGTTAGTTCATCTTGCAAACAAGTATAGTAAGCATATATATTAATCATATTCATATAAATTCAAGTATTCATTGCACCTAGCAATAATAGAACCATTCAAATACTGGTTTCTCAATTTGTAATGTAGCAACTATCACCCTTGATATATACAAATTTGAAGCTTAACATTTTAACCAAACATGGAACCTGAAGCCTCACTTTCTATGGAGGGTGTGTTTGTTCTTCTGAATGCACTGAATCCAAGATTACATCTTGGACAAGGTCTCTATTACTTTCCCTACAAACATACTCATGTTTTTTTAGATGATATAACTTAGATAGCATATACAAGTTCATACCTTTGAAACCTTGTAGCATCATCCAACTTGTCTTCCAATCTGAATCTATATACCCTCTTGACAAGAAGAGATTAGAAACTCAATCAAAATATTCAATAATTAGAACAAGATAGAAACTCTAAAATTTCAAGTTTGACCACAAAATCAATTTGACCATAATTGAACCTTTGACTTTGATTTTGACCATTCAACCTTTACTTTGACTTTGAATTTGACCAAAAGTGTAAACCTAACATTTTTTCTAGTTGAGAGTACCAAGAGGTGTGCTAGTCTAGGGCGCACTAAGTTGTCAGGGAATTAGGTCAAATTCTTCACCATAAGTGTCCAAACACAAGGGTTAGGGTTTGTTGTAGCTGCATAATCAGAAAACCTAGCTACAAATGTTACTGGTGCCACAATGAGATTAACAAAGAACTATCACACTACCTTCCAAAAAGTGGTTATACTATATTTAAGGTGGTGTGGGCCCATAACCTATTAGAAGAAAAGAGATGTGATCATTTTTCCATAGACAATATAACAATATTGTCACCCAACCATAGGCACGCAACCAACCCCGGAGCAGCTTTAACCTTGACAGATAGAATAATTATGGAAGCAAACATTAAAACCAATAGCTAACCAAGGTAGATTGTCTCTCTCCAAGGCTAGCGTACAAAATAGAAAGTCCAAACCATAACAATGTCAGAAATTCCAAACCATAATCAAAGACCAAAATCCCAGTTGCAGTAGCTACAACTGCACTCCAAACTTGTGCACCACTAGTCTGTGTGAGTTGTGAGAGTGTGTTTCAAATAAGCTCTAGTGCCCTCTTATTTATAGTCTTCCAAGTGACCTAACTAGGATGAATTGTAATTCTGGAGGATAATAATTTAATATAAATTATTATCTTGAGCCGACTTGTCTTCTAGGGTTATTATCCAATGTTTTAGGGTTTCTCTTGTTTCCCGAAATATTCTAGTCTCGTAAGAGGTTACACGTAGAGGTTAATACCTACTGCAACTATAGTAATATAAAAAATATGGTCATGCCATGTGTAACCCTTCTATTGGTGACACATGTCACCTTGACTTTGAACTTTTTCCCTACTTGACCTGAATTTTGACCCGTTATAATTTTTGCATACAAAATTTGTTTGAGGATATTTTTGCGCCATTGGAAATCTATCACTAAGCTCTACGTAATGAAGTCCTTTTCAAGAAAAATTGAGATGATCAAAGTTTGAGCATTTCTAGATCCTCCTAGACCTTTGTGAGCATTTCAGATCTTCCTAGACCTTTGTGAGAATTCTAGATATTCTTGGACCTCTATGAGTGTTATGGATCCTCCTGGATCATTCCTCCCCATTGGAAGCCTTTTGGACCACTAAATTTTTTTATTGCTCAACAACTAAGTGAGGGTAGATATCCCTCACTCTCCTGATATCGATTTACTTTTCTTTTCTTGGTTTTACTCCTTCAACACCAACTCGAAGATATTCCACATCACCTCGCTGTGAATTCATGATCCTATATTGATAATAACATATTCCTGTAGCTCGTCTAAGTAGTTTGAAAAAAAATCCTTAATTGTTGGAACTTGAATACTTCCAACTTCATCCATAATCATAGGAGGCTCATAAAGTTTCAAATTCTCAACATTTACCATTGAATACATTTGCATGTAGGTTGGTAGGTCTAATTGAAAGGCATTAGTACCAATCTTCTCTAAGATATTAAATGGACCATAGCGGATTGGTCTGATATTTTTACCTTCATCCTTCACTCTGTCCTTGCTGATATGTAACCATACTTTATCACTGACTTGAAACCAATGATCAACCCGATTTTTATCATGCCTAGCCTTGTATTTTGCTTGGCTCTTCTCTAATTGTTCATGTACTGCTTGATGTACCTACTAGATCCTCTGAATGAATATTTCAACTTTATTTGTATCATCCTGTCCATTTTCTTTACTTGCTTCTACAAATGAAAACTCCATAGGTGATTTAGGCAAGTACCCCAAACACACTTCAAAAGGAGTTATCTAAGTAGAAGAATGCATGGCATGATTATAATCATGTTGTACATCGGGAAATTGTTCATCCAATAACTTAGGATGCTTGCTGCAATATCCTCAAAGTAGATGTACCACTATTCTTTTTACCACCTCTATCTGTCCTTATGTATAAAAATGCAAAGTTGTGCTCTTCTTTAACTTAGTGTCCATCACCTCCCATAAATGAGACCAAAACTTTCCCAAGAAACGAGAGTCTCGATTTGATATAATAGATGTGGCAGCCCAAAATGAACCCATACATTAACAAATAACATTTGTGTTTTTTTTTTTCATTCGTGACCTGTTTCTTGCATGGCATTAAAATACACATCTTACTAAATCTATCCATGATGACATACAAATAATCATGACCTATCCTGGACATCGACAAACCCCCTACCAAATCCATGGATATATTTTCCCATGGTTGAGAAGGAACTGGAAGTGGCATATATAATCGCAACTTTATGTTGTTATGTTTACTTATGGCACACTTAACACATCCTTTGACATACTTGGAAACTGTCTCATTCATTTGAGGCCAATAATAATATCTCTGTAATTGTGCTAATGTCTTACCAACTCCAAAATGACCAGAAATGAGAGATGTATGAGCTTCTCTAATTACATTTACTCTTTCATCTCTGGGTATAAAAATATTTCCAAGATGATATAAAAAAAATTCATGCACATGATAATCTAACTATTGATTGCCATGAATTAAATCCATATAGACATCTTTAAAATCATCATCCCTTGTATATTGTTCAACATAACTTTCATGAGATAAGGGATTATAACTTAGTATTGTAGATGCATTAATCATTGGTATTGAAAACATATCTACAACCTTATTATGAATACCTTTCTTATACTTGATTACCAAATGAAATTGTTTTAAGAAACCCATCCACCTGAAATTTTGTGACTAGTGTAGCTTGGTCTGTGATCAAAACTATTGTAATGGTTGATGATATGTATGAATTAGTGTCTCCTTTTGCATTAATTAATGCTTCTATTTTTTCACCCTTTGTACCAACACATACAATTCATTATCATATGTTGGAAATTTTATTAGTGCTTGAGTAAAAGTCTCATAATGATAATGTATAGGATTACCTTGTTGCATCAGGACTGCTCCCATGGCATATCCGCTTACATCGGTTTGAATCTGAAATGGATGTTATAGATTTGGCATAGACAAAACTGGTACGGTGCTTATCTTTTCCAACAATGTCTTGAATTATTTCTACTACTTGCCTCCTCATTGAAATACCTATTTTACACTTGTTAATGCATGCAGCGGAGCCACTATAAAAGAAAAATTATCAATGAATTTCCTATTATTTTACTGCTCCTGATAAGCTCTTGACTTCTATGGAAATGGTTGGCTTGGGACATTTCACAATAACTTCCACCTTTGAGGGATCCATCTTTAGTTGACTATTCCCTTCAATGTAACCTAAATATACTAGATAATTTTGTCCAAACTCTCATTTACACATTTTTACATACAACTTCTCCTTCTTCAAGAGATCAAAGATTGTCTTGAAATGCATTATATGATCTTCCCATATTCAACCAAAGATCAAAATATCATCTAAGTAGAAAATGAAATAATCATCTACGTAAGGACTAAACACATCATTCATTACCCTCATAATTGTCACAAGTGCATTACATAAACCAAATGGCATAACTAACCATTCAAACAACCCCTCCTTTGTCTTGAAAGCAGTTTTCCATATATCGCTTTCTGCAATTCTGATCTGATGGTAACCACTTCTTAAGTCTAACTTAGTGAAATAAACAACATTCTTTAACTGATCCAATAAATCATCAGTTCTAGGAAGAGGGTATCTGTTATTTATCATAATCTTGTTCAGTGCTCAAAAATCAATACACATCCTCCATGTACCATCTTTTTTTAGAACTAATACGTTAGGTGAACCACTATGAGAGAAACTTGGCCTTATGATTCCCTTATCGAGCATATTCTGAACTTTCTTATTTATCTCTGCATTCTCTAGCACTGATGACCTATACATATCAATTTTAGGAAGAGGAGCATCCTCCTGCAAATAGATTTCATGTTCAACCTCCCTCTTAGGAGGAAACCCTATAGGTTCTTGAAATAACTCATCATAATTAGATATGATGCTGACCAACTCATGTTTATGATCTGGATCACAACTTGAGAAAGCATAAGATATATCATTTTATTTTTGTTTCACCACCATGAGAACAAAATTTTTACTTACAATCATGAGTATCTTCATTTGTCCTGTGCTCACTAAAGAAATATTATTTTTATACGATGAGCTCTGACAATAAATTCAATTCCATCTTTGAAAAGGTGATATTTATTCTCTTCATGATAAAATATAGTTTTACTATCAAATATATATGGACTACCCAATACAATGTTGAAAATTTCAAGAGGTACAACATCTAACTCAACCTCATCAAAGAGCTTAACTGTAATTGCAAATATGAGGTTACACTGCTTCGTCACCTGAAACTTAGCATCTTTAGACACCCAACCTATTGGATATGGTTTTCTATGAGGTGTCATCTTCAAACCTAACTTATTAACAATTGATTAATACATTAATTTAACTTTAGACCCACTTTCAAACACAATATCTATATTTCTATGTCCGACTACAACCCTAACATGAAAAATCTTACTTCTTTTCTTCTGATCAAGAACACTTTCCAATTTAGCAGATTGAACGAAAGAATTAGATTTATTAGTAGATATACCTTTGCTTCCCATTTTCATGATATTATATTCATATCCTAAATATGATCCCTGATCCTGTCAAGTTGATGAAACAATCTTTTGTTTCCCCTTATCCTAGGACTTCTTTGGTCATAATTTTGGATATAGCTTCCAACATTGTGCTTCCTTGATCCAGATTATTTTCGGCATGAAATGAGAGCGAAGATATAATAAATAAATGCACAGAGATATCACAAATATTCAATAATGTAGAAGAAATGTATTAGAGATGCAACCATAAATATAGATATACAGTAATACACGATTTCTATTAATGAAAGAAATGTACAGAGACTGTAAAAATACAGAGTGAAAGACTCGCTAGAATGGTGGCAGCTTATCTCTGAGAAGAGATGTGACGGCTACTCACATTCGCAAGAAGATGGTTACAATGAGGATATAAAGGCCTTTTTACAATAAAAAATAATTCAAAAAACCCCTAGACATCCAAAAACCTAACCCTAGGAGATGAAGTGCCAAAAGTCATGTGGGCCCCGTTTAGGTAAGTTAGTACATCAACTTCCCAGGGTCGTAACTTTTTCATACGATCTCTGTTTTAGGCGTGTGATAGCCCATTGGAAAGGTATCATCGAGGATATTTATTTTGGGGGCCAAATAATGCCTTTGAATATCATTGAGGAGATAAATCCTGAAAAACCTTCATTTAGGCCCTCAAAATGGCCCCAGAAGTTAAAAACTGCTAAAAATAGCAAATTGCCAAAATTGTCAGAAAATTGTTTTGAGTCAGTCAGACAAGGTGGGAAACCACCGATATCCACCTAGATCAATCCTCCGTCCTTAGGAATAAATGGTGCCCATTGCATTGAGTTCTCGGGGGAGAGGGAAAAGCATTTTCTGAATCTGCGTCTTGGTGCGTTGCTTATCTTCCTGGAGATGTCGCGCTGCTCAGTTTGTGGAAGCCTGTCACGAACCTGTTGAGGCTGAGGCTGTTCAAAAAATTGAGATACAAGAGAGGAAGGTGTGTATAAGGAATCTTTGCATTTTTTTGCAGCCTTTTCGACCTGCTTCTGTTGGATAGAAGGTGCTTGGGGTGAGGCTGTAGTGGTTGCAGTGTCCTTCTGTTTTTCTTTTGAACAGATTGTGAAGAAACTAAATTTTGCAGTATGAGATACTACCTTGAGGAAATTTTTAGGTGGAATAGTAGTCGAAACTACCTCTGGTATTCTATAGAGATGACCCCCCAAAGTAACAATGAGACTATGGGGTTGAGACTCATAAACAACATGGCGCTTCCACATATATGGCTGGCCCAAGAGAACATCACAGACATCTAGTGGGGAAACATCACGTAATACCTCATCCTTGAAGGGTTGGATGTCATATGATAATTGACATTACTAGCTGACATGGAGATCTCGTCCTTGGAGAAGCCACCCGATGTTGTATGGTTGCGTGTGTGTTGTTGTCGACAATCCCAACTGTTTGACGACCTCTGTTGAGATGAGGTTCTTTTGGCTTCCGCTATCAACAATAAAATGAAACGGGGTCCCCTTCACCTACATTTGTGAATGAAAAGGCACTCCCCCTCTTCAGGATATGTTGGTTCTTCTAGTTCAATTGTTGCGGTCGTGACAATAGTAATGGGGTCTGTGTCAATGATCTGTCCTTTACCATTATTTTCAAAATCAGATTCTAAATCAGGGTTCAGCTCCTTGTCTTTGATCTCAGCCACCAATGACTATTTTGAATGACATTCATCGGTGTTTTTCCAGGGGCTTTTGTGGAAATCGCACCATTTTCCAGTGTCCTTCTTTGTCTTCCTGTGACCCTTCTTTTCCTGTGTCTTGGACTAGTTTTCAGGAGACTATTTGTTAGGTCCGTCTTTTTCATACTTTGGTTGTTGTGGATTTGCAGACCCAAACTCCCGTTTGTTCTGGTGCTTAAATTTATGCTCAATTTTAATGGCATATCGATAATCATCATCGAGTGATGAGATGTCTAGAAAATCCATTTCAGTCTAGATGTATCTGTGTAGAGCCCCATGGTATTTCAGAACCAAATTTTGCTCGGAGTCTTTGATACCCAGCTTGGTGCGCAATGTATGGATGGTATTGGTGAACTCTAGAACTACTTGGCCCCTCTCTTGTCATAGTGTGGTCCATCTCATGTACTGGTCCTCATAGTTGCCAACAGGGTAATACTATTCCTTTACTTCATCCACAAAAGAATCCCAAGTGGGATCGACCCCATATATTCCAGACTCCTCTATGGAACTTTTCTCCCAGTAAGCTTCCCACCAATGTTTGACATGAGGGAGATCTTTAATGAGTGCGAAGGTGATCTTTTGTTTGTCGGAAAAATTGTGAATAGAGAAATAACCTTCTAGTAGAGTTAACCATTTTTCTAGGACTTCTACATCTATCTGTCCTTCAAATACAGAAATATCAAAATTAACTTGTACCTTGAAAGGCGAAGTGCCTCCAAAGTGGTTGTTTGATGAAGATGTGCTTGATGCTACCGGCAGGTGTTGAAGGATGTGGGAAAAATTCTCCATCATTGTGTCCCTCTGTTGCGTGAGAGCTTGCTCAAACAACACATTGATAGGATCGTCTGCTCTGTTGTTTTTATTTTCTTCCGCCATTGAGGGTTTCTTGGGTGTGAAAGAGAGATTATCTTCAAGAGAGACAAGCTCGAGACCCAAATTTCTATACTCGGACCTCGTCGAGGACACGCACTGAAAAAACGATCAAGAGCAGCCTGCTCTGATACCACTGATCCGGATTATTTTCGGCACAAAATGAGAGTGAAGATATAATAAAGAAATGCACAGAGATATCTCAGATATTCAATAATGTAGTAGAAATGTATCAGATATGAAACCATAAATATAGATATACAGTAATAAAAAAATTCTATTAATGAAAGAAATGTACAGAGACTGTAAAAATACAGAGTGAAAGACTCGCTAGAATGGTGGCAGCTTATCTCTGAGAAGAGATGTGACGGCTACTCACATTCGCAAGAAGATGGTTACAATGAGGCTCTAAAGGAATTTTTACAATAAACAAGAATGAAAAAAACCCCTAGACATCCAAAAACCTAACCCTAGGAGATGAAGTGCCAAAAGTCATTTGGGCCCCGTTTGGGTAAGTTAGTACATCAACTTCCCGGGGTCGTAACTTTTGCATACGATCTTCGTTTTAGGTGTGTGATAGCCTATTGGAAAGGTATCATCGAGGAGATTCATTTTCGGGGATAAATAACGCCTTCATATATCATTGAGGAGCTATATCCCGAAAAACCTTCATTTATGCCCTCAAAATGGCCCCAAATGTTAAAAACTGCTAAAAATAGTAAATTGCCAAAATTGCCAGAAAATTGTTTTGAGCCAGTCGGACAAGGTGGGTAGCCACCGATATCCACCTAGATCATTCCTCATGCCCCTTTCTCTTACAATGGGAACATGTAGGTTTTTCTTCAGCTTTATTTACCATAGATGACTTCTTACTCTTCCATCTTCCTTTCGATTTCTTTTCTAACTTGTGTGGATTCTTATCTTCAATCACATGCTTCCCCTTACTAGCCTCCAGATGAGTAGTTTGTACTAACAATTCATTAATGTTAGTAGGGTTTAACATCAATATAGTGTGTCGAAGATATGAGTGCATGCCACTAATATACTTTATAAGAGTGTCACGAGTATATAATGGAATCCCCAAATAAAAATCTTTCTTATTCAATTCCTGTATATATACTTGGAAGTTTTTCTCTTTGCCTTGACTTAGATGTTTCCATTCCATAATTGCAGTTTTCACATAAGCTAATGGACAATTTTTTTTTCTAATTGCAGCAGTAAATTCACCCCAAGAAGAAATTACTTTACCCTATTGAACGAGATCAACTTGTGTCTTACTCTCCCACCATATGACGGATGTGACGCCCAGTCAAAGAGTAGCCAATTGTATCTTTGCAGTGTTGTCCACAATATTTTGTACCCTACAATATACCTCTATCTATTTGATCCAATTGTCTGACTTCTCTGCATTCAATTCTCCATCATAAATTGCCAATTCAAACTTAACATCTAATTTAAATAAAGGAAAATTATGAGCATGAGAAGAATTCTTAGTGGCCTTCTTCTTATGTGAATAATGTTCACTTGCTCCATTGGTATATAATGACGAGGATGATGGTGAAGAGGGTTCTGAAGGTCCCCTACCTTCACCTTCTCCTTCAACTTTTACCAAATATTCTATGTCACTAGACTTGTGAATTATTTGATATAAATCATCTATTATTTCCCTCGTTGAATGAAGTGTAGCCATAACTTCCTCAGGTCTCATGGGAGGATCTTCTCCTTCCTTTCCTTCAGAATCCATCTTTTTCTTTTGAAATCTCCTTTGAATCTCTAACTTATAACTTGCAAGACTTCCTTTACCAAGCTTGAATATGAATCTTGTAAGAATTCACTAACAAACACTTGTCAAAACCTGCTCTGATACCAACTTGATCCGAAAAATCCTTAGATGCTAATTATTATTTAATCCACATAAACATATAACTTGATTTCAAAATAATAATGATCGTTTGACTGATTGAAAAATACATGTGAAATTGATTATCTACCCAAATTCACTTTAATGATAAACAATTTGCAAATAATTAAGTGAAATAGAACAACAATAATATGTCAGATACACAAGTTTGTGAATAGAATTCACCCAATTTGGGCTATGTCTCTGGTTCCTCTTCCAATTGAGACCTATTTATTAATTCTCAAATGCTTGTGTTTTACAATGACCTTTTCACATGTTGTTCAAACTAAAAAATAGAGTGCACCATCGAATTCCTTGCGAAATTTCAAGAAAAATGATTATAAACTTCATATAATTCCATTAAGGAAAATCTTGGCATGAATTTCAATGTAATCCCAAAGTCTTGATACCTCTTGGCACAAACTTTGAGTCCAAAACGTAATTCAAAAATGATGTCCCATCACCTCAGACCATATGCCCATTAAATAGGGCACGTGCCCTAACCTCCGTCCAAAGTACAAGGTGAACTTAAATGTAATATTGTTGGAGTTCCTTAACAGCAAGCGCCTTTGGTGCAAGGGTTAAGGATTTGGCATGAATGGAGGAGGTCATGGGTTCGATCCCCGAGAACTTCTTTTATGTGGGAGATTTTGTTATAACATATGGTTATATATATATTATGTTGGTTGATAAATATGCAATGGCATATTATAATATGTGGCATAAATGTTAAATAAACCATGAATATATGACTTAGTTACATTGGATACCATGGGATTGTATATACTATGGGTTGAGGGATAATCCCTCAACCCTTTTTCTGCCAGTTATACCAATCAACAAATTTAAATATATGAGACACCATATGTGGTTAAGAAACAAATGCATGGTGTAATGGTAGTTCGTTGGTTTGTTAGGCGGGAGACTTGGGTTCAATCCTTCAGGATCTCAACCAAAATTTTAAACAACCTCATCCATAGTATACCAATGGGAGACTGTAGAGAAAAAGAAGATTCGAGAAGATCCAAAAGGGTTTTCAACTTCACCCAGAGCTTCACCCCAAAAACTACACAATGAAGAGAAGACTATGAAGAGCAAAGAGTACAAGAGGTGAAGAGTTGTTTGCATCTCCAATTAAAGGAGAATATGTTTCCCATGGATTTTCAGTAGCAGAAGAGGTCAAACTCAACAACGAAGAAAGTAGTTTTTTGATAGAAAATGGACAGAGTAGAGAAGGAGCTCAAGCATGGGTTGGCATCTATTTCATCACACGCTGGTTGAAGGATGACTTTCTAGTATATGGACTAGATTATCTATGGCCAAGAATACTACAACCAACATGTAGGGGTATGTAAGATGATCTTTCAATTTACATGGTCGATGTTGATTATTTGGGTTGGTTGTCATTGATGTCAACCCTTGAAGAAAGTCCGATAGAAAATTTCGGTAGCACAAAGGTTTAAGTATGGGACCCAAGTTTGTTTGATGGATAATGGTATGAGTTTTGATATATTTGCAGGTATGAATATTCCATATGGATACTATATGTCATGCCATTTTCAGTGGTATGTGTAATCTCACATAACTCCTCACGGTTAGAGATTTATGACCATGTGAAGTTGGAGAAAGGTTTGGGTAATGGACCCAAGTTTGTTTGATGGATAATGGTATGAGTTTTGATATATTTGCAGGTAAGAATATTCTAGATGGATAGTACATGTCATTCCATTTCTAGTGTTATGTGGAACTTCACAT
>JASDQU010029388.1:0-16998 GCA_032191745.1 Picea mariana | reverse complement strand
TCATAAAAACCTTGGGTTTGCAGTGCCAGTTCCTTCATGGAAGTTCCTTCATGCCAATTGCAACACCAATTGCAGTTCGATTTGCAACACCAGTTGTAGTGCTAGTTGCAACATGAGTTATAGTACCTGTTGCAATGTCAATTGCAGTTCCATCACTAGTTGTAGTACTAGTTCAAGTAAAGTTTTTGTGAAATGTTGGGCCTAATATTTGGTTGTTCTAGTGCAAAAAATTTAATATGTGATCTTCATTGTCTTTGTTTTCCAATGATATAAAATATTTCCAAATTTGTCGCCTGGATCTCAAGATATGAGCTCATGAAGTTCAGTTGTCACACATGCCCATAAAAAATGAAGCTGAATATATTTTAATTTCTTGTGAAAATGTAGCAACCTTCATCCTTTGAAACATGTACCATCATCTTCTACAAAGAAATAAATTTCCAACAATATAAAGTTTGCACGATTTCGATACATGAAGCTCAAGTTATGGCCTCTGCAAGATTGTGACTCAACCACCATTGATCAAAATTTGTGGACAAATCTGGGCCCTTGATTAAATTTCGTCCAACCATTAATATATTTCCATGTGTCTCCAATTAATTGGCTTCCATGTGGCACTCCTCCATAGGATTAAACATATTTCCATGTCATCCAAGGAGATTTGGGCACATAGCATAGGGTTACATGTGGGTTAAATAAAATAATGTATAAAATGGAAAAGTTAAAAGGTGAGTAATATAATAATAATAAAGTTTTATGAAAGGAGTTAAGTGTGGGAGGCATATGAATGTAGGAAAGGGGGAAAGGGTAGTGTAGAGGGGAGGGTATAAATGTAGGTGGCGGAAGATGGGAGGGATAAATGTAGCGAGTGAAGTGAGAGGGAGTGATGTAGGGTGAGGTGAGGGGAGGTGAGGGAGAGGTGAGGTGAGAGTGTCAGGGGAGGGTTGGCGAGTTGGGAAGTGAGGAGGAGGGAGTGAGTTGGTTTATGGTGAGTCCGACCAACTGCCATAACTCAAAAAAAATTATGGGAATGTGAGGGATGAGGGGTGAGGAAACAGAGAGGGGATTTTGTAGGGAGTGGAAGTGAGGGGGTGAGAAATGTGGGTAGCGGGGAAGGGTTGGGGAGTGAGGTGATTTTTTCGGGGACGGATGGGAGCGGGATGAAGGGGAGAGGTGAGGGAGTTATGGAAAGTCTTATCGACCACCATAACTCAACTAAAAACTAAGTAGAGGAGAATGACATGTGACCACGAGAGATGACATGAATATTTTTTATGGGTTTTGAACCCAACACGAGAATATTTTCAAGAGACTTAAACCCAAAAAAATTTAAAAGCGATTCCAAAATATTATCTTTATTCCACATGAAAGAGGTGCCTTTTTCCACTTTAAACTTTAAACCTGGATATCTTGAGCATACGAACTTGGATTTCCAATCCGAAAAATGTGTGACAAAGCTAAGACTGAGGACCACATAACAAACTTATAATAGTTCAAAATATTTCATTTTACGATATCATTCTTTTTTATTAATCTAAGAGCGATAAAATATAGATGACCAAATATTGGTCAACAATCATGTCTAAAGGTTTGTATGCATATTTAACCCACGGGCTCCAAGTAGTACTTGGTGAACTGGGCACAGATGAGAGTGGAGGTGTATAGGAAGTAGGTGAAGATGGAGGGCTAAGAGAGATAGATGGACAATCATGAGAAGTGGGAGATGATGCGGGACTAAACTGCTTGGGTGAAGGAATACGATGCTTGGAAGTGCTTTTGGGGGTCATATAATTCCTTTTTCCGGTACATCTCATGATGGAGTCACCATATGATATTTAGGACAATTTTATCAAGGGTGGAAGTGGAACGTCCTTCAAGTGGATCCGCCAGGAAATCTAGGGGTAAAGGCTTTGGGAAGGAATCTTGCCAAAGTGTCATTAGGGCAGGAAAGAGGATTCAAAATCCTCCCTGGAAACGACACCAAAATGTTATCGCTCAAATTGTAGGTTGAGAAAAGTATGACCCAATCCAAGAGATGGCGATAACTGTGGGAGAGTCTACCCACTGTCACCTTAGATAAACCCTCCCCTCCCTTTAGTGAAGGAGAAATCCAACACAAGGGGTGAATCCCGGGTGACCCTAGGGGGAAATGAAATGGAAAGTGAGGTTATGGAAGTGATACCACTATAGGTCAAGATACTAAGTGGAGAATGGCTTGGAAAAATTTCTCATAGATGGTTAATGATTTCCAAGTGCTTGAGTACTTGCAGAAGATAGTTGCACTTGCCTAAGACACAAAAAGAGACAACTATACAAGCTCAAAGATTAAGTGGACAAGCAAGTTAAGATTGTTTTCCCAAACAACAATAGTAAAAAAAATTATATATCAGCAAGGAATAAAGCTAATTACTGTAGATTTAACCATTCAAAACATCAAAGATTTATTGAGAGATGAAGCACAAAACATGTATATTAATTCTCAATAGTTTAGCACAAACTTTAGTGGTATCAGAGGGTTGTTATGTGATGTTTTTAGAGTATGTTTATAACATCCAGGTGGCTGTAGAAAATATTTTCTGCAGCATCAAGTTTCAACCATGAAAATAAACAAGTAATCCAACAAAAAGTTCACCAATAAGTAGTAGAATGATAGTAATGACTTACAAGAAAATTTCCACGGCTGAAATGCAAGTTAAATTTAGAGATATAGAGTGATTTTCTGCAGCCATAATGGCTGTATCTTTTATTTAATTATAACTCAAGATATACTAGGCCAATCAATACACCCTAGAGGATTTAACAAGCTTAAACATCAAGAAAACATTCCCACTTGAACAAGGTCAATATCTCTCAAAATCACGTTTGCCAATGCAAGTAATTTATTTCTCCAATGCAATAAATGATTAGTGAATTTCCAAATGGGTTATGGAGTCTTATTGTATTAGGTTAGGCCTACTAAATCTCAATGGGTGTAATCCCTTTTACTCCCTTGAGCAAGTAACCCTAGCAAGGTAAATTCTAGGAGGGTGTAAGCCCTTTTACTCCTCCTAGCAACCTTTGCAATAGCCCTTTCAACAAACAACAATGATAAAACTTGGTGGAGGGTACATGCCCTTATATTTCTCCAACGATGTAGATAATAACAACGATGGAACAATAAACAATAACTAACAAAAACAAATTTTCCTTACCAATTCCAAGAGCATGCAAAGACAAACCCTAGTTACCAAGTATTTTTTATCACCAAAGCAAGAGAAAGAGCCTCCAAAAGCTAGCACACCACTTCACTCCATAAGACAAGAGATAACCATAGAAAAATAGAGAGAGAGAGAATGAATTTTTCAAATATGGGCACAAATTTCAGCCAAGTAGCTCCTCTCACAATGAGAGAGTTATGATCAAAATGAGATAGAATTGATCTCTATTTATACAAATCCTACTTAAAGTGTTTGTCCACTTAATTTTAGCGTAAACCACAAAGTAAGGGGTCAACAACCCTTACTTATCCCCTTTACATAATAAAATTCATATTTAACTTTTAAAATGCACATAAGAAACCCTAATATGACATCATGCCTCTTTTAAGGTGACATTTTGGCACCTTTTACAAGTCGTTGGTGTGGAAAGTGGAAGTCGTTGGGCCTTCTAGGGCCTCCCTCTCATGCGCTATGTCTTCCTCCTCCAATCTAGGCCTTCTCCCATCAAAACATGCCAAGTTTCAAGTAGCAACAACACCACCACCACAACCCTAGCCCTAGGGTGACGTCAAGCTCCTCAAAAGTGACGTTTTAGACTCAAGAGTAAATCATTGGGATATAAAATGGTTGGGTTAGGTTCTACATGGTTTCTACTCAGGCATCCAAAGGATAAAATCCTTCTCCAGTGCATGGGCCATGGCATCCAACCTGTGGGCTTCAAGCCCCAAGGAAGCCCAAGCTAGGCTTGTTCTTCCAAATCTGTCCACCAACTGGGTCCTACTAAGACAATGAATAGGCCCTCCAAGGATCTCAAGTCAAATGCATCATGATAAGTACATAAATTCAATAAATGATCCATCTAAGCATGTACATAAAAAACCACCTCATCAAAATAAACAAGTGCTCAAAGACCCTATGCAATTTTCCAAGTTTGGGTATGGGAGGGTTGACAAAGTGACCTATTGGGTGAATCGTACCTCAAGTTTAGGAGTGTTTCCCAAGTGGTCCCCTCTCTAAGAAATGTGGAAAAAGTGACATGGATGAGGGTAAGACTCTTGGGCATGGGGTTCATGACATAAAAGGGATCATAGTATCTCATTTCTGGGTACCTTTGTAGAGGGTGTGTTGTACCTTCATTTTCAATGCAACCTTTTTCCATGCCCATTTATTTCCTTTTGTTATTTTAACATGTTTCCAGGTTGAAGCCAAGGTGGGGATTCTACCTAAACATGAAAAACAATGCCGACCTTGACTCTACCCTGGTCACATGTTGCTTCCCCAAGTTGAATCCATGTGTGGGGCTTCTACCTAAGCATGAAAAACAATGCCCACACATGCTCCATCTTGGTTGGCATTTTGTATTAAGTATTTTTACAGATCCCATCAGTTTCTTATGAGAGACATTTCATTGTCCTCGAGATTCTTGGGTGAGAATATAGAAGGTTCATGATTTGATTTTATCTTTTTTCAGCTACAAGCCTCTAAGCCTTCAACCCCTTCTTCCCATGAAATGAGGGACAATCCCTTCTTGAGTCAATATACCTAAAAATCCCAAAAGGTAAGGAGATGAGGGGATGAAGTGTGGAAAGTTACAAGTATGGTTAGGAATGGCACAATGACTCATCAAGAGGACCTCCCAGTAGTAAACCTATACCTAAGGGTGACTCACTTACTAGGGAACAATGTCAACCACCAAGGTGAAACAAGGAAAATATCATAATTTCCAAGCAGACGTTACATAATCAAAATAATCTTTAAATGAAACATACTCAAATGCCTCAAATATTGAAATGACACTCACCATAATACCTAGCTTGTACCTCATGGAGAAATACCCAATGTCTTCTGGAAGCCAGTTGATGCGGTGGATACCCTCATGATGAACCTGGAACTATGGTCGTGAGGTGGGTCTTTGTCTGTGAAAATGGACACTGTTGGTCAAGATGTCTCTTGATACTCCATATGTGAAACCTAAGGGCCTCGAGACATCATCTCCTTAGTTATCCCTAGGAAGTGGGGATAACAAGGTGAAATCGTACAACCAGTGCAACTAGTGTTGCACAAAGCAAGAGTATTTTAGGAAATAGGAACGTGGGAAGCGTCATTGTCCGAAAATCCTCGGAAGCGAAGTGTCCCAGAAGTGTGTATTATGCATATATATTTATATAAATTAGCTACATAATATACATAAACATGCATATTTGTACCTCAATATTGATAGAAATGGCATCCATAGTATATCAATGATTAATCATTCTAGCATCAACCATCTAGATTCTACCAATTACAAACTGACAAACCAACATACAAATTTTTATCCCATATTGATATCCAAGCTCTTGATATTGGTGTGGTCTTGTGTTGGACCCACCACCAAGTGTTGGTGATGAAAGCCATGATACATGATAGTATTAGGTGTTAGCACATATGCTAAGGCATGTAGTGGAATATTTAGCATTTCCCACCATTTTTCCACCTCTACACGAATATGATTATAGAGGTTGACATCTTTATGCTTAACAATGTATTTAATCTACTCTAGCATGCTATCCATTTTCTCATACACCTCCCAAATGATTGGTCGATTTGAATATGCAAACTTGATCATGTGATAAATTGGCTTGGTGAATTGCAAAACAAATCAAACCTCAGAAGCATCCTAGGAAGCATACGGAAGTGCTCAGGAAGTGTCCTAGGAAGCATGCTTCAAAATTCTGAAGCGCGCTTCGAAGTGCGGAGATTGCAAAAGATCAAGAAGCGTCCAATTTATCCAAAGCGCGCTTCTGAATTTTGATGTGTGCTTCCAAGGGAGATAACTGGACATACCTTCTCAAAGCGCGCTTCAGGGATTCAAAGTGGGGGGGAAGCTTCCTGAAACACTGAGTGAAACCACCTGCTCAACATCTCATAAAGGTATCTCCCCCCATGCTTAATCATGGAATACAACAAAGATAAGTTAAACGCATAATAATCATGAGGAAAAATGAGCATCTAATGAGTCATAGAAAGAAACTCATTAAGGTGGGTGGGAGGGAGACAATCTCGTTGGAAAGAAAAGCCGCAAGCTTGATCAATCCATCTTTGAATAGGACTACTACATATAGGTGACGACTCATCTTCTTCCTCATTAACATGACCCATGCTTATTAAATACTAAGAGGAGATGAGAGATCAGAAGAAAACTACATGGCTGCCCAAAGAAGATAGGAGGTAAGGGACAACCTCAGGTCTAGATAAATAATATTTCTCTACACTCAAGACAAGTTGCTTATTTATTTGTGTATCCCTACAATAACCCCCAAGATAAACACATTGATGCTTTGTAGCATGAATCTATGATTTTTATGAGTTAACCATGGTCTTATCTCCATCAAAATATGAGCACAAAAGTGGTTGAAATCATATAAAAAATATGAGTGCTAAAAAGGTTATGCACCAAAACTCCCAAGGTATAACTGAAAAGTATGAGTACACTAGGGAAAGTCATCTCGGGATGGATGAGACCCATATGCATGTTGATGTTTTGGTAGTTGCATGAGGTATTAACCTCCATGTATAACCTATGACTTAGAATAGAATATTCTGAAAGTAAGTGAACCATTAAACAGATGTGTGGAAACCCTAGAAGACAAGTCGGCCTAGCAAAATAAATAATATTAGAATGTTATCTTTCGGAAATACAAGTCGGATCCACAGGAAAAAGATAAAAAATATATATAATTACTAGAAAGTCAAGTCGACCTAGCCAGAAAAGTCACTAGACAAATTAATATAAATAGAGGATGTTTTAGCTCATTTGTACACCCAGTCAGAGCAAAAGTCTTGTGAAGAGTTGCAGTTGCAGCTGCAAGGATGACGCAGACCCCTACCCTCGGGCCGAGATCCGCTCAGGATATTCCCTACAACCACGCCGAGGGTTAATCAACCCCTTTGTTCAAGCCACAAAAGACTTCGGGTTTCGGGAGTTGGAAAGTCCCAATGTATTTCCATAGCACTTGGAAATGCCGAAATGAAAAATGTCAACAAAGGTTGACTGCTCCAATGCAACGAGCAAATGCCACCTGTTTCCCACTAAATTCAGATTTCCGGGACTTGAGCGAATGACCCAACAATCGTTCCTTTTTCCTTATGATTCCCCAAACTCTGAACTTCCGGAATGCCGAAATGACTCAACGTCCCATGGAATGCATGATCAATGGATTTTTGGGACTTTGCATACCGGGACTTCGCAATTCTCAATTCCACAATCTCTGTCTCCTCGGTTTTCTGAACCCCGAAATGACGAGGTGCCGAAATGGCTCTTCTCGGGATTTCGCGAACCGGGAGTTTGAAACTCTCGATTTCCAAAACACTACCTTCTCTGCTTTCCGACACTCGAAGTGTCAAAACTCCAAAATTCCACACCAAAGTCCTGTCGCATTTTGTGACTTCGAGAGTTTCACTCCACTGTGTCCCGACTCCTTGTCATCAGGGGTTCCGAAATGCCGAATCCCGATATGCTGAAATGTCGATGTTTCACACCAAATGCATGTCACGTTCAACGACTTCAGGATTTTCAATGCTAAGGTCCCGGTCCCTTATCATCGAGACTTCCGGTATGCCGAACCCCAAAATACCAAAGTTTCACCCTTAGCAATCTTTTTCGCAATTTGGGTTTTAGAGTGACCAAGGATTTTGGCTTGCACTCTGGACTTATGAACTCTGAATCCCCAAAATGATTTGACGGCTCAAACAGATCATGATCAATGGTCCATGTTGATTCCTAATGCCAAAGTGATGGGTTCATCCACCCCTATCCACCTTGCAGCTCCTCTGGATCCTACGGTCCTCGCGACTTCATGAGTTCTCCACAGAGAATTTCGACCGCTCAATTCACTATTCAATGACCCCTGTCAAATGACTCGACATTCTTCCACTGGAACCTAACATTTTCACGATGATTTTGCTTCCTGTCTTCCTTTGAACATTTCAAAGGTGCTGACCCTCCTGAGCTTTCACTTGTGAACTAAAGTCTCTCAAAAGGGACCCTGCTCGCACTCCTTGCGACAATATTTCAAATAACTCCTGGTTATTTGATTCCTCGACTTTGTGCACTCTTTGCAACAATATTCCTTCAATTCTCCCCTTGGTTGATAAGTTCTAAGCCTTCAACCAGCCTGTGCACACCTTGCATGGCTCTGTGCTTCACCTATACTTCTACGGGTTATGAGAACAATGATATCTCTCCTGAGCTTTTTGAGATAAACTCAGACCCTCGTCAACGCACACCTTGCGGACGTTCCATTGCACTCCTTGGAGGAACTTTCTCTCAGGAAGAGAAAAAATTGAAACTCATTCTTTTCCTCTCTCAGACTTCATACATTCAACACAACATTGAAACAAATGCATAAACAGAGAAATAAACCAACTGTAAGCATACCATTCAACAAATGTAAATAGTAAGCATCATAACACCATGAAATTTGAGTCAAAGCTTTATATATTAATTCAAGTGCTCCTGTACATGGGTTCTTATCTACAGCTCTCTGCTACAAATCTCCCGCTTATGAAAGTATGAATGATAATAATACTAATAATGTTACAATGATATAAGGGTGAGGGTGTCTATATCCATTTTTCCTCCTACTTTCTAAATTGTCTAATCTATGAATTCAAATCTACCTACTTTCATTAATAGATTTAAATGCCTAATACATCCGACAGATGAGAGTAATGTCTCCAGATTTGTTTATAACATCTAGACGTAAATGTAAGTACACTTCCTTTAACTTATTACATTAATGCTTCAAAAACATTTCAAAAACGTGCGTTGGTGCTTTTCCAGTTGTCTTCCATCTTTTACGTTGCTTGCTTGGTTGGATGCTTACGATGCTCCTGCATCATACTCCCTCGCTTGAAAATTTTCATGAACTGTTCATGAGCTCTTGCACAGTCTGTCCATGCTTATGAATTTCTGCTTCATCTTCCCAACTAGCATCTTCAACTGGATGGCCCTTCCATTTGACCAAGTATTCAAAATACTCTTTCCTCCTGGTCTTTCTGCTGATCCTCTTGTCAATTATGCTTTCCATCTATGGCTTTTCAGCTACAGGCATTTGTTTTATCCACTGAATTTCTTTCTGTTCCTCTTCTGCTCCTTCTTCTTCATCTCTGTAAGGGTACAAATCCGTAACATTGAATATTAGTGAAATTCCGACCCCATCGGGTAATTCAATCTCATATGCGTTTGCCCCAAATTTCCTTATGACCTTGCACAGTCCAATCTTCTTCATCTTCAGTTTGTTATACGTTCCCCTTGGGAACCTCTCCTTCCTCAGATGTGCAAGAATCAGATCATCGACTTCAAATTGAAGTTCTCGCCTATGTTGATCTGCTCTCCGCTTGTATTCTTTACTTGAACTTTGCAATCACTCCTTGATTTGGCTATGAATCTCCTTCATTCCTTATGCAAAGTCCTCTGCACTAGCACTCCTGAATTCATTTTGTTCTGAATCTTTCAGTTCAGAAACTCCTCTTGGATGCATCCCATATACAATTTGGAATGGACTCCGCCCTGTGCTTCTATTAAGCGAATCATTATAAGCAAATTTCTCTTGCAGCAGAATGTGATCCCAGACTGTGGTGTTCAGTCACTAAGCTCCTCAACAAATCTCCCAATCTCCTGTTCACAGCTTCTGTTTGTCCATCTGTCTGGGGATGATACGCTGAGCTAAAAGAAAAACTTGTCCCCAGCTTCTTCCATAAATGTCCTACGAACTTGGTATCCCGATCAGAAACAATACTCCTTGGCAAGCCGTGAACTCTGACGATTTCCTTGAAAAATAGGTTCGCAATATGAGTTGCATCGTTGTTTTTCTGGCATGGTATGAAATGTGCCATTTTTGAAAATCTGTCTACCACCACAAATATTGAATCATATCCTCTCTGTGTCCTTGGTAGTCCCAATATAAAATCCATGCTCACTACGTCCCATGACCTTTCAGGTACGGGTAATGGTTGGTATAACCCTGTGTTCTGCCTTTTTCCTTTAGTGTGCTGACAAATTCTGCACCTGTCCACAAATTTATTGACATCTGCCCTCATCCCTGGCCAAAAATATGAGCCATTAAACTTTGAGAACATCTTATCATAACCGAAGTGTCTGGCCAATCCTCCACTGTGTTTTTCTTTCAGCAAATTCTCCCTCATGGAGAATTTTGGAATACATAGCTGATTGCCTCGGAATAATAATCCATCCTGGATCATATACTTGGTCCATTGTCTTATGTCCCTAAGAATTGGATTCTCAGATGCCTCATATGCATCTTTAAAATATGGGTCATCCTTGTACATTTCTTTGAGGTTATCAAAACCCAAAGTCTTGACTCTGAATTCCTGAATAAGAAAACATTTCCTGCTCAAAGCATCAACAACTTTGTTAGCAGTTCCAGAAAAATGTTTAATCAAAAAAGTAAAATTTTGCATGTATTCAACCCATTTAGCATGTTTTTGGTTCAACTTCTCCCGTTGAGTCACGAATTGTAAAGCATGATTATTGCTGTACAAAACAAACTCTTTAGGAACCAAATAATGTCTCCATTTCTTCAATGCTTGTATGACTGCATAGAATTCTTTGTCATATGTTGAGTACTTAATCTTCTCTTCATTCAGTTTTTCACTGAAGTATGCAACCGGCCTATCATCTTGGCTCAAGACCTCTCCATTTGCAAACCCACTCGCATCATACCTGACCTGGAATGTTTTGCTAAAATCTGGCAAAACTAGAATTGGTTGCTCAGTGATCTTCTTCTTCAGCAGACTGAAGCTCTTCTCTGCTTCTTCTGTCCAGTGAAAAGGTTTTTGTCTTTTCTTCACCGTATCCATCATCGGTGTGCTAATTCCACTGAAGTTTCGAATGAATTTCCTATAGAAACTTGCCAAACCATGGAAGCTTCGAACTTCAAACGCACTTTTCGGCGATGGCCAATTCTTAATTGCATTTACCTTTTATGGATCCATCTTCAACTCATTTGCAGAGATAACAAAACCCAAATAAATGAGTTATGTCGTCATAAATGATGATTTATTCATATTAATCAGCAATTTCTCTTGCTGTAACCTCCTCATCACTATAGCTAAATGCTTTAAGTGTTCTGCTTCTGTCTTGCTGAAAATTAATATATCGTCATGATATACAATGGCGAATTTCCCAATGAAATCCTTCAGGACTTCGTTCATCAATATCATGAAAGTACTGGGTGCATTTGTTAAGCCAAATGGCATGACAATCCATTCATACAGACCCTCATTCGTCTTGAATGCTATCTTCCATTCATCACCTTCTCTCATTCAAATTTGATGATATCCGCTTTTCAAATCAATCTTTGAAAAAAATCTTGCTCCACTCAAGCAATCCATCAAGTCATCCATCCTTGGTAATGGAAATCTATATCTGATGGTAATTTTATTGATTTCCCTTAAGTCAATACACATCCTCCAGCCTCCATCTTTCTTTGGGCTGAGCACTATCGGAACAACACATGGACTCAAGCTTTCTTGAATCAATCATTTGTCCATTAAGTCCTGGACCTGTCTCTTGATCTATTCATTTTCCTGCGACATCAACCTGTACGCTGCTTTGTTCGGTAAGCTGGCTCCAGGTATAAGATCAATATGATGGCTTATACTCCTGATAGGTGGCAACGAACAAGGTAGTTTGTCCACTACTATATCAACAAACTCTCCCAACAATTTCTGGATTTCTTCTGGCAAATCATCTATCCTCGTGCTGGTCAAAACAATTTTAGGCTTCCTGAACACAATAAATTGTGTGTCTTCCTTCTTCTTAACCTCATGAAGAAGTTCCTTCCCACTCATGAGAAGTACAGTGTTTCTTACCTCTGTTTTCACTTCTTGGTTCTTAATCAGCAGCAACATGTGCATCCTCCCATTCTTTTCCAAGATGTATGTGTTCTTTCTCCCATCATGAATCAAATTTCTGTCATATTGCCATGGTCTACCCAGCAATAGATGACAAACATCCATGGGAATGACATCACATAATATTTCATCTTTATATCCTCCTATTTTAAATTCAACTAAAACTTGTTTAGTGACATTTACCTGATGTCCTTTTTGTATCCACAAAACTCTGTATGGGCTTGGATGTACAACAGTCTCCAGCTCCAACTTTTCTACCATCTCTGTAGATACGAGATTATCTATGCTACTGCTATCCACTATGACCTTGCATACCCTGTCTTTAGTTTTGCAAGCAGTCCGAAACAAATTGTTTCTTTGGGATGGATTTTCTGCCTCTTTCTCTGGCGTTAAGAGAACTTTCCTCATCATTAAGGATCTTATGCCCTCAACATCTTCTACCTCAACATTCCGTCCTTGAGCTTCGGCAATGTGAGTCTCACCACCTTCTTTCTTCCTATCTGGACACTCATAGGATTTATGTCCAATTTTCCCACAGACAAAGCATTTCACTTCACCACCTCTGCCTCTTCCTCTTCCTCTGGCTAAAGGAAAATTATTTCTATCAGCATACTGCCCTCTCTGTGAGCTTCCTCCTCTCTCATATTGAGTTTGAGGTTTCTTCCCCTCTTCTTTAGATTTCTGAGTGCTGTCTTGGGCAATTGTTTTTCCTCTGGCTTGACTTCTACCTCTGCCTCTTTGACCTTTCTTTTGGCTCATCTTTTCTTCAGCTTTCAGAGCCATATGATAAGTATCTTCCACAGTCCGAATGGTCATCATTCTCATCTCATATTGAATGTCATATTGCAGACCATTCATGTACCTGGAAACCTTTTCATCATCGCTCTCCCGATGACCTGCTCTGATGTTTATCCTATAAAATTCTTCAGTGTATTCTTTCACTGACACCATCTTCTGTCTCAAATTTCGCATCCTCCGAAACAGAGTGATTTGATAATCCTTGGGTATGAATTTGGATTTCATATTTGCAACCATTCTATCCCAGCTTTTGATTTTTTGCTTGCCTTTGCAGCGTCTGTCAGCCTGCAGTTCATCCCACCATAGTGCTACATGTCCTTTAAGTCTAGTAACATCATGTTTGAATTTCTTGTCTTCCTCGACATCCTCATAGTCAAAGTATTTATCCAGATCTCTAATCCAATCTAGAAGTTCTTCAACATCTAGGTTTCCCTCATACACTGGAATGTCCATTTTTTCTCTGGCACCTATCCTTGCAACAACCCTGAATAGGCGTTCTTCTGTAGCATCTTCGACTGCAACTTCTTCTTTTTATTCAACTTCATCCTCACTTTCAGCTTCGCTGATATCCCCAGTGTCAACTATGCACCTCTGTGTTGTCTCCATGGCATCAAGCCTGGTACATAATTCATGCATTTCTCTTTCCCTTGCTGGATCAGGCACTGGCATTGACTTGTCTCTTCTTCTCTGCGGCATGGCTATAAAATTTCTCTTTTCTCTACTACAGAAAGCAAAGAACTCTTTCTAGGCTCTGATACCAAACTTGACGTAGACCCCCTGCCCTCGGGCCGAGATCCACTCAGGAGCTTCCCTACAACCACGCCGAGGGTTAATCAACCCCTTTGTTCAAGACACAAAGGACTTCGGGTTTCAGGAGTTGGAGAGTCCCGATGTATTTCCACAGCACTTGGAAATTCCGAAATGAAAAATGTCAACAAAGGTTGACCGCTCCAATGCAACGAGAAAATGCCACCTGTTTCCCACTAAATTCGGCTTTTTGGGACTTGAGAAAACGACCCAACAATCATTCCTCTTGCCTTATGATTCCCTGAACTCCGAATTTATGAAACGCCGAAATGACTCAACGTCCCATGGAATGCGCGATCGATGGCTTTTCAGGACGTCGTGTACCGGGAGTTCGTGATTCTCAATTCCACAATCTCTGTCTCCTCGGTTTTCCAAACCCCAAAATGTCGAGGTGTCGAAATGGCTCTTCCTGGGATTTCACGAACTGGGAGTTTGAAACTCTCGATTTCCAAAGAACTACCTTCTCTGCTTTCCGACACTCGAAGTGACGAAACCATGAAATTCCACACCAAAGTCCTATTGCGTTTTGCGACTTTGGGAGTTTCACTCCACTATGTCCCGACTCCTTGTCATCAGGGGTTCTGAAATGCCGATGTTTCACACCAAAGGCACGTCACGTTCAATGACTTCAGGATTTTCAATGCCAAGGTCATGGTTCCTTGTCATTGAGACTTTCGGTATGCCGAACCCTGAAATACCAAAGTTTCACCCTTAGCAATCTTTTTCGTGATTCGAGTTTTAGAGTGACCAAGGATTTTGGCTTGCACTCCGGACTTATGAACTCCAAATACCTGAAATGATATAACGACTCAAATAGATCATGATCAACGGTCCACGTTGATTCCTGATGCCAAAGTTATGGGTTCGTCCACCACTATCCACCTTGCATCTCCTCTAGATCCTACGGTCCTCGTGACTTCGTGAGTTCTCCACGAAGAATTATGACCGCTCGATTCACTGTTCAATGATCCCTGTCAAACGAGTCAGTGTTCTTCCACTGGAACTTAACGTTTGCGTGATGATTTTGCTTCTTGTCTTCCTTTGAACATTTCAAAGGTGTTGACCCTCCTGAGCTTTCACTTGTGAACTAAAGTCTCTCAAAAGGGACCCTGGTCGCACTCCTTGCAGCAATCTTTCAAATAAATCTTGGTTATTTGATTCCTCGACTCTGTGCACTCTTTGCAATAGTAGTCCCTCAATTCTCCCCTTGGTTGATAAGTTCTAAGCCTTCAACCAGCCTGCGCACACCTTGCATGGCTCTGTGCTTCACCTGCACTTCTGCGGGTTATGAGAACAACGGTATCTCTCCTGAGCTTTCTGAGATAAACTCAGACCCTCGTCAATGCACACCTTGCGAACGTTCCACTGCACTCCTTGTAGGAACTTTCTCTCAGGAAGAGAAACAATTGAAACTCATTCTTTTCCTCTCTCAAACTTCATACATTCAACATGAAACCATACATTCAACACAACATTGAAACAAATGCATAAACAAAGAAATAAACCAACTGTAAGCATACAATTCAACAAATTTAAACAGTAAGCATCATAACACCATGAAATTTGAGTCAAAGCTTCATATATTAACTCAAGTGCTCATGTACATGGGTTCTTCTCTACATCTCTCTTCTATAGCTCTCCCGCTTATGAAAGTCTGAATGATAATAATACTCATAATGTTACAATGATACAAGGGTGAGGATGTCTATATCCATTTTCCCTCCTACTTTCTTGACCCGGATTATTTTCGGCACAAAATGCGAACACAGATATACAGTAATACACGATTTCTATTAATGAAAGAAATGTACAGAGACTGTAAAAATACAGAGTGAAAGACTCGCTAGAATGGTGGTAGCTTATCTCTGAGAAGAGATATGACGGCTACTCGCGTTCGCAATAAGATGATTACAATGAGGCTCTAAAAGCCTTTTTACAATAAACCTAAATTTCAAAAACCCTAGACATCCAAAAACCTAACCCTAGGAGATGAAACGCCAAAAGTCATGTGGGCCCCGTTTGGGTAAGTTGGTGCATCAACTTCCTGGAGTCATAACTTTTGCATATGATCTCCGTTTTAGGCGTATGATAGCTCGTTGGAAAGGTATCATAGAGGAGATTCATTTTGGGGGCTCAATAATTCCTTTGGATATCATTAAGAACCTAGATCTTGAAAAAACTTCATTTAGGCCCTCAAAATGGCCCCGGAAGTTAAAACCTGCTAAAAATAGTAAATTGTCAAAATTGCCAGAAAATTGTTTTGAGCCATTTGGAAAAGGTGGGTGGCCACCGATATCCACCTGGATCAATCCTCCCTCCTTAGGAATCAATGGTATCCATTGTGTTGAGTTCTCGGGGGAGAGGGAAATGCGTTTGTTGAATCTGCATCTTGGTGAGTTGTTTGTCTTGCTGGAGATGTCGCGCTGCTCAGTTTGTGGAAATCTGTCACGAACTTGTTGAGGTTGTTCAACAAGTTGAGATACATGAGAGGACGATGCATGGAAGGAATCTTTGCACTTTGTTGCAACCTTGTCGACTTGCTTCTATTTGATAGAAGGTGCTTGGGGCGAGGCTATAGTGGTTATAGTGTCCTTTTGTTCTCCTTTTGAACAGATTGTGAAGAAGCTAAATTTTGCAGTATGAGATACTACCTTGCGACACTTTTTAGGTGGAACATTATTTGGAACTACCTCTGGTATTCTGTAGAGATGACCCCCCAGAGAAACAATGACACTGCGAGGTCGAGACTCATAAACANGTATGACAATCGACATTGTTGGCCGATACGAAGATCTCATCCTTGGTGAAGCCACCCGATGTTGTATGGCTGCGGGTGTGGTGTTGTCAACAATCCCAACTGTTTGATGACCTCTGCTAAGACGAGGTTCTTCTGGCTTCTGCTATCAACAACAAAATTCAGCGGGGTCCCCTTCACCCACATCTGTGAATGAAAAAGGCACTCCCCCTCTTCAGGATCTATTGGTTCTTCTGGTTGAATTGTTGCGGTCACGACAATAGCAATGGGGTCCGCGTCAATGATCTGCCCTTTACCATTATTTTCAGAATCAGATTCAAAATCAAGGTTCGGCTCTTTGTCTTTGATCTTGGCCACCAATGACTGTTTTGAGTGGCATTCATCAGTGTTGTGCTAGGGGCTTCTGTGGAAATCGCACCATTTTCCAGTGTCCTTCTTTGTCTTCCCATGAACCTTCTTTTCCTGTGTCTTGGACTGGTTTTCAAGAGACTGTTTGTTAGGGCTGTCTTTGTCATACTTCGG
>JASDQU010029387.1:48821-60188 GCA_032191745.1 Picea mariana | reverse complement strand
CCTTTGATTTCCTACCCCCGCTAGCAAGAAATATCGCTAACACACTGTTAACTACATGCATGTCAGATCCAGTGGAGACCCAGTTGAGATAACAGGTGAAAGGGACAGTTTGGATATCAGTTGTGATTTGAGTGAAGTGGACTCATGAAATCACACACATAGTCGATATTCCCATGAGCATGTGTAGTCTAGTGTAGAGGATTCATTCATCCATTGCATGGATTGTGCAGAGGAGGTAGGTTGTCTGGATGCAGAGAATTGGCACATGTATTTGTTGATTTTTGTATGATAGTGTGAGATGATTGTATTGCACTGAGAGCTCTTGGATTAGAGTTTTGTATGATATTATTTCATGATCCATGATATACATAATATATGATAGTGGGGTTTTTAGCTTTATGCTTTCCCAATAAAACATCTGTGTTATGTTTGATTGACTCTTGTTATTGATATTGAATTGTCGATCGTGGTTTAAATTCTGCAAGAATATTAGTAGAAGTGATTATGTATTTAACAAGTGACAAATAATTGTTAGATCAGGAGAATGCAGGCAATACTTAATTGGTATTGAAATTCTACATATGCTTCTGATGTATTGAGTGCCATTGATGTCTGCTTCCTTCTCAACCATGATATCATGCCTGATGCCAGATTGAAACAACATTAGGAAGTACTCCTCCAATCCACTGCACTCCATGCCCAATCAGAATCTTCATATCCCTACATATTCACATCTTCACCTAAGACATATCTCAATCCATATCCAACCGTACCACGAAGGTACCTCAACATATGCTTTGTTGTCATCCAATGTACCTATCTAGGTTCAACCATGTGTTAACTCAAAGTATTCACTGCAAAGAATATGTCTGGCATGGTGTTAACCAATTACATTAAAGATCCAATCAATTATTTTTACATCGTGGGATTCACCAAATATGAAGATTTGTCACTCAAGAGCTTTAGATTTATCGTCATAGGTGTGGTCATGGATTTGTAGTCCATCATCTCGAATTTTTTCAGGATCTCAACAGCCTATTTTCCCTGGCTAAGAAAAATCTCATTTAATCTCTTCCATACCTCCAATCCCAAAAATTAATCCATTAGACATAGATCCTTCATCTAAAACTCTGAAGCAAGCTCCCTCTTACACCCATCAATGAGCTTCTCGTTCCCTGTCATAAATAGATCATGTACGTATAGGACCAATATCAATGGGAATCCATCCTCAACCTTATAGTAGAGGTTAGAATCTACCTCACTCTTAGTAAATCCCAAGCTCATCAAATATCCATCTATTCTAGCATATCATGCCCTGGGTGCTTTCTTCAGTCCATACAAGGCATTCTTCAGTCCATACAAGGCATTCTTCAGTTTTCACACATGGGAATTCTTCCCATGTATCATGAAGCCTTGTGGTTGTTCTATGTACACTTATTCCTCTATTACACCATTCAAGAAAGCAGTCTTGACGTCCATATGGTGTAATTTCCATCCCATCGCGGAAGCAATCACAATGATTGATCTAATGGAAGTGTATTTTGTTACAGGAGAAAAAATTTCGTCGTAGTCTTCTCCCTGTTTATGGGAGAACCCTCTAGCCACAAACCTTTCCTTGTACTTCTCTATGCTTCCGTCTGCAACATGCTTGATCTTCTAGATCCATTTGGAAGTCACAACTGACTTCCCTTCTGGTTTCGTAACGACCTCCCATATATCATTCTTCATGATGGACTGGTACTCCTCCATCATGGCATCCTTCCATTTTGTATTATCAACGAATTCTTCAAAAGTGGAAGGTTATGAATCAATGATGTTGCTCATTAGTGCCACATAGATGGAGAACTTATGTGGTATCTTTCTCTCTCTAAAGGAGCCTTTGGGAGTTGCATTTCCTTTAACGTTCTACAAGGTGTTATGAATCCAAGCTGGTCTCTTCCTGGTAGCCACAACTTCTTCAGGTATATCTACAGGTCTTCCTGAATCTACCATATCATCCTGGACTTCTTGGATGGTTTCTTCAAGTGTAGAGTCTACCATGTCTACATATTTGGGAGCCTCTTACTCTATTTGGTCCTCATCCATGTGAGATTCGCCTGATCTTCTAAAGGCTTCATCTTCGTCAAATGTTACATCCTGGCTGATCTTGATCTGTCTCTGCCCTGGAATGTAAATTCTATAGGCCTTAGAGGTCTCACTGCATCCAACGAATGTTCCTTTATTTCCTAAAGGTTCTAATTTCATTCTCGTTTCCTTGGGAACATGTATAAATATTGGACAACCAAAAATCCTCAAGTGATTGACTTTTGTCTTCTTTTCGGTGAACACCTCTTCAGGCGTCTTGTTCCCCAATATCTTATGAGGGCTTCTGTTTTGCACGTATGCAACCATAAAGGCCAGACGCCAAGGAAACTCCAAAGAGAGTGCCTCTTTTTCTGTACTTGCATCATTTCTATACCAGAGAAAAGAGAACATGGCAACCTCACCTTCTAGCTGGGTTTTCTCTCCTATATGGTTTCCCAGGTCATATCTTACATGTTTTTTTGTGGATGGTGTGTGTGTTTATTTATGTTCTCTATTTTTCTCATTTGAACTATTTAATACATTTTTTTTAATAAGAAAAATAGTAATCAAGAGTCCGATATCTAAAGGAAAAATAACCTTAATAGTATATACATCAATTATTATTAGATTTGTTGTGAGAAACTGTTCCAGTGGAATATCCATGGTAGTTTACAGATCGTATTGGTATCAGAGTGTGTTTTTCTTTTTGGGTACTTTTTTGAAAAGTTGTAGGATCCAAGAATCAGATTAAAGATAATTTGCATAAACCCTATCCACACAAATGATTTTGTTCATAATAACCCTCGAGATTTAGTAGAAGAGAGATTTGAGATGTTGGAAGCACAAGTTGTCGACAATAGTCACAATATGAACCTCCTCATGGAGGACCTAGCAATAAATCTCAGACCGTTTAGAGATGATGGAGGCTCTTACTTAGAGATCATATCAAAGGGGATGTTGGGAGATTAGTAAGAATCAAGAAAGGAGTCATGGAAAGAATCCGAGAAAGAGAAGCCAAGTTCAAGTGTCATGAACCCTTCATAATCCTTATTCAAGATGGAAGCGAAAGTGGACATAAAGCCATACCAAGGTGATATTGATTCATTAAAATGGAATCATTGGTTGCAAAAACTATAAGTTTATTTTAGTGTTCACCATATAGATTAAGAGAAGAATATTTCATTTGCTAGAATGAAGATAGAGGGCCATGCTTTAACCTAGTGGGAAATCTATATGGAAACACTTAAGATGGAGGGTGATCTGCCAATAACTAGGTGGGAGGAATTCAAAACCCTCATTAAGTCCAAATTTTACCCTATCAGGTATGTAGAGGACCAATTGATCTGAATGCACTACTTCAAGCAGAGGCATGGGGAAGAGTGTACAAGAGTACACCATTGAGTTCAAAAAGATGGCCATCATGGTGGGTATATTTCCCAATAACCTATATGTACTCCTCAATTATATGGGGGATTTATAAATTCATATGCAAAAGCAGGTGATTTTTTTAATCCAAGGATAGTGGATGAGGCGTGTGTATAGAAAAAATACCTGGAAAACATAGGCCAAAAGAAGGGGCATCCCAATGGTTCGAAGTAGAAAGAGCACTAGGAATATTCCAAGGAGGGGAAGAAGAAGTGGAAAGGGTAAAAAGATAAGAAGAAGACAACCACTATACATCAATGAAAATATCCCAACAACCATTGCAATCATTGGAACATTAATGACCACACCAAGGAAAAATATTGAAAACTGCATCTAAAGTTGAACCCAAAGAATTGAAAGAAGGATGGAAAGAAAAATAATCTTTTAGCTACATATTTGAGCAATCAAGTTGAAAGTAGATCGGATATAGATGAAAATGTTTTCTACACATCTGTGCAGAAGGAGGTGAATCTGAGTAACCGTCATCACTAGGAAGAGAAGAATATGAACAAACTCGTCCACATCAATATTCAGGTCAAGAAGACCAATATAGATGATATGTTCGACTCTAGTTCAGATGATAATCTCATAGTAGCATATGTGGTCAACAAGCTTGGATTGGAGTTTCACAATCATCCTAGAGCCTATCCATTAGTTTGGGTGAACAAGGATGCAAAGATAAAGGTAAAGAAATATTATAAGATTAAACTTGTTGTAAACGATTATTTTATTGATGAAGTGGAATAGGAGGTAGCACCCCTTGATGTACGTGGAGTAGCACTTGGAAGCCCCTACATGTATATGAGGGATGAAATCTTCATGGAGAGAGCCAACCGATACCAATTGATCAAGGGTGGAAAGTCCTACATCATCGACGTGCATAAAGGAAAGTCAAATATCTCATTGGTAAGTGTCAACCAAGCCAAAAAGTTGATTAGTTCTAGTAATAAATAAGTTTTTTTTTCTTAGGATAAAATCAATCCAATGATAAGTCAATGAGAGTGAAGGCATCCCTAGAGGGGTGTACTAAAGAGAAGAAACATCATTTGGAGGATGATCTAGATTTTATGAGCATAAAAAAATGAATACAGATTATTAAAAGATGCTTAACACAAAATAACAGAGATACAGTAAAACCGGTTTTCTATTCAATAAGGAAATAAGCTGAAATTGTAAAATGCAGCAGAAAATAAGCTTGTTGGAATGGTGGCGGCTTATCTCTGAGAAGAGATGTGACATATGCACTCATTCGCAAGAATATGATTAAAATGAGGCTCTAAAGGCCCTTTTACAATATGTCTGAATTCCAAAACTCTATACATCCAAAACCTAACCCTAGGAGATGAAGCACCAAAATTCATGTGGGCCCCGTTGGGGTAAGCTAGTACATCAACTTCCCAGGGTCGTAATTTTTTCATACGATCTCTGTTTTAGGCCCACGATATCTCGTTGGAATTGTCTATCCGAGGAATACACATGTTTTTGTCTAACTCTAATTGAATTCACGGTTTGACTATGGAGAGCCCTAAAAGTGTTGTTTAGGGCCTCAAAACGGCCCCGAAAGTCAGGGACCCAAATACTAGGAAAAAACTGCCAAACTGGAAAACTACCAAAATGAACTAGTTGGAATAGGTGGGAGGCCATCAAAATACATATGGATCAATACTCCCCCATTAGGAAGAAATGATATCCATTTCATTGATTTCCCCCATCAGATGAGGAAATTTCTACTGAATTTAGCCTCGGGTGAGTCACTTTCCTTGGTGCAGGAGTTGCCCTGCTTTGACAACTCGATAAAGTTGGATCCTTTCTCGTCAAGTGCCCTTGATCTATGTTTCCAAAATCTAATCATTGGATTCATGTTTCATGCAGTCGAGGTTGAGATTTGTTGGTGTCAATTGCTCTATTATATCGAAGGTGTCCAATAATGGTGAGAAATATGGCCGAAGGAGAGTCATGTTGAATACTGGGTGCAGGCCAAGGAAAGGGGGAATGTTGAGCTCAAAATAATTGTCACCCACAACCTTGGTGATGGTGTACGGCCCATAATGAAGTGGGAGAACCTTCCGATGGATTTCTGTAAGGCATTCTTTCTACAAGTGCAACCAGAATTTTTCGCCTACTTGAAACTTATGTGGCACCTGGTGCTGATCATGGCGCTGCTTGTACTTGGCATTGGACTTCTGTAAAATATATTGAACCTATTGGCAGATGTGATGGATCCGCTCAATGAACTGGTTGGATTTTTCAGCTTCTAGTGGAGTAGGGGACGAGTAGGCTGAGGTGGTCGACAAGGGTAGTACAACATCTATGGGGCCAATGGTCAGGATCCCAACCCCACTTGAAAGGGGATGTGGCCAGTTGAGTTATGTAGGGCTCGGTTGTAGCTATGTTGGACATAGGGAAGGCTCTCATCCCATTTGGGGGGGTGCTTGGAATTATACATGTGAAAGATATGTACGATCATCCAATTGACGACCTCAGTTTGGTCATCTTTCTAGGGGTGTACGGCAATGGATTTGGTGAGCTTGGTATACGGCAATGACCAGAGGCTCGACCAAAATGTGTTGAGGAACCAACTGTCCCAATCTGAGACAATGGTTTGTGGGATCTCAAAATGTACCCATACTCGTTCAAAGAAGATCTTGGTAGTGACCTCTACTGTAATGGTCTTCTTGCAGGCGACCATAATCTCCATCTTGGAAAAGCGATCAACAACCACAAAAACATAGTCATTTCCCCTATTGGTGGACGGGAGGCCCGACATGTAGTCCATTGAGATGGATTCCCACGGTCTATCAGGAGTAGGAAGAGGGGTGTACATGCCCTATTTCTGAGTGGTCGGTTTGGCAATAGTGCATGCAGTGCAAGACCTGATATACTTGTCGACATCCTATCGAAGTTTCGACTAGTAGAAATGTTTCTGCAACACTTCCATTGTCTTTTCAACACCAAAGTGTCCTGCCACTCAACTTTAGTGAACTTCCCAAATCAGCTTCACGCGCTCTCTTGATGGAATGCAGAGATGGCCCAGACGACACAACAACCCATCATGAAGATGAAAATTAGTGACCATTGAGTTTGCACCCAACATTTGGTAGGTAGTGGAGAAGTCAAGGTCTATCTCATAGAGGTGGGGCCATCCGAAGGTCTCATGGCCGCAAGAGTCTAGCATCGTGGTGAGTGTCGTGATTGGAGCTCAGTTGAGGCAATCAACAACTCGGTTGGTACTTCCTATTTATACTTGATGTTGAGGTGGAAGTGTTGTAAGTATGTGGACCACTTTTGATGGTGGTCATTCTGCAATTTGCCTTGGGTCTAGATGAACTATAGTGGCTTGTGATCATTGTGGATGACTGTATCCTTCCCAAGAATGTAATGTCTCCACTAGCGACAGGCTTGCATAATGGAGTAAATTTATTTGTCGTAAGTAGGGTACTTACTAACCACATCTGATAGTGTTTCACTATGATATGCCATGGGGTGGCCATGTTAAGTGAGACCACAACATAGTCTGAAGAATCTATCTCGATCTCAAAGGGATGTTGTAGGTCCAATAATGAAAGTATTGGGGATGAGAACAAGCGCTACTTCAAGTCATCGAAGGCTTGTTGTTGGGACAGACCCCACACAAATTTTTCCTTACCGCCACCCTTGGTTACTTGGATGAGGGCCCATGCAATATGAGAGAATCCGAACACGAACCTGCGATAGAAATTGGCGAGGCCCAAGAAGCTTCGAAGCTCAGTGAGTGTGGTTGGGGCTGGCCAATCACGAATAACCTAGATATTAGTTGGAACCACATGCACACCATGTTGACCAACGATGTATCCTAAGTAATTGACCTTGTCCATGCCAAAGGAGCATTTTTCCAAGTTTTCATATAGTTTGTGTTGCCGTAGGGTGTGAAGAACTTGTTGAATATGCTGCAAGTGTTCCACTAAAGTATTGTTGTAGATGAGGATGTCATCCATATACACCAATACAAAAGTATTGGTGAAATGTCATAGGATATCGTCCATCATCCTCATAAACGTTGTTGGAGCTTTTGTCAAACCAAAGGGCATGACCAACCATTCAAAAAGACCTTGTTTTGACTTAAAGACGATCTTTCATACATATGTCTTTTCTATTGGGACCTGGTGGTAGCTAGACTTCAGATCAATCTTAATGAAGTATTTGGTCCCCATGAGCTGATCAAGGAGCTCGTTGATTCGGGGAATTGGCTATAAGTTCCAGATTGTGATTTTATTCAGGGCTTGATAGTCAATGAAAATTCACTAGGTATAGTCTTTATTCTGCACCATCAAGATTGGGCTCCCACAAGGCGATGGGATGGGAAGGATGTGCCCCTTATGGAGCAGTTCTTGGATCTTCCTCTTGATCTCCTCTTTTTCTAATAGAGAGTAACGGTAGACTGTCCAATTGGGTAGTGGTGCGCCTGGGGTTAGATCGATGGGATGATTTACCTGATAGTGCAAAGGTACCCTGATAGGGGAGGAGAAGATATATCAGTATTCTTCCACGATATTATCCACTTGCTTATGTTGTGTGGAGAGATCCTCCATAGAGGCCCTGGATGTGGTTGCGATATTTCACTCACTCTGAGAGTGAATCATGAAGAAGACAAATTTCCCAGTCTGAGAAATGACTTCCGTGCATTGCTTGGTAGAGATAATGGAAATAACACTAGGTGGGACAGCCTTGGGTATCCTGTACAATTTCCTATTCAAAGTGATAATAACACTATGCAGCCTAGACTCATATACAACATGACATTTCCATAAATAGGGTTGGCACAAAAGAACATTACAAACTTTGATAGGTGCAACATAACACAATACCTCATCTTTGAAGGGCTTGATGTCGTACGATAGTTGACACTGTTGGCTGACGTGGAGATCACTTCCTTGGCGGAGCCATCCAATGGTGTAGGGTTATGTGTGCGGTGTTGTCGACAAGGCCAACCGCTTGATGACCTCTGCTAAGATGAGGTTCTTCCGGATGTTTCTATCAACGATGAAGTGCAGCGGTGTTCCTTTTACCCACATCTGTAAATGGAAAAGGCCCTCACCTTCTTCTGGCTCATCTGGCTCACTAGGATGAAGCTTGGTGGTAGCAACGGTGGAACTGGGTTCCACATTAATGAACCGTATTTCCCTTTCTAGTTCTAAATCAGAGTCAGAACCCGCATCTGATTCAAATGATTTCACTTCAGCCACCAACAACTGCTTTGAGCAACAATCAACAATGTTATGCCAAGGGCTCTTATGGAAGTCACACCACTTCCTAGTATCTTTTTTTGTCTTTCTGGTGTCCTTCTTTTCTTGCGGATTGGACTATTTTTCCTAATACTATCCATATTTTCTCTGTACTTTCTTCTGTGGGTTTGGGCCACCCTTTCCTGGATTTTTTAGTGAGGGATTCCCAAGCCAAAATTGTCACGTATTTTGTTTGAGCTTTTTCTCAATTTTGAAGGCATACTGATAAGCCAGGTTAAGAACGAGATGTACAGAAATTGTATTTCAGTTGGATGTATCTATGCAGAGCACCAGGATACTTGAGCACTACATGTTGCTCTGAATCTTTGAAACCCAGCTTGGTGCAGAAGGTATGGAAGATATTTGTGAACTCTCACACTGCTTGGTTTCTTTCTTTCCACAATGTGGTCCATTTGGTATACAAGTCGTCATAACTTCTGACAGGGTAGTATTGTTCCTTAATAAAATCCCTAAAGGATTCCCAGGTGGTTGAGACTATAAATAATGGGGGTTCTTTGACATGTGGAACGACTTTGAGGAGCACAAAAGTAATATTTTCTCTATTCGAAAAGTTATGGACAGAAAAATAACCTTCTAGTAGATTCAACCACTTGTCTACAACATCTGCATCTATCTAACCTTCAAAGATAGGATTATTGAAGTTTATTTGTACCTTGAATGGGGGCCTGCCTTCGCTCGAGGAAGATGTGTCACTTATTGGTAGCCGCTGAAGGATTTGCATGAAACTATCCATCATCTTGCTCCTTTCTTACATGATGGATTCCTTAAGCAACATTTTGAAATGATCTCATGTCTCGTCATATTTATTTTCTCCTTTCATGATAGGTCTCTTGGGTGTGTGATAACTTTTGTCCTCAAGAGAAACAAGCTCGAGACCCAATTCTTTGTACCCTAACCTCATTGGGGACATGCATTAAGATGATAAGGAGAAAACCGCTTTGATACCACTCATCCATATTTTATGAGTAGAATGAAATGAATACATATTATTAAAAGATGGTTAACACAAAATAACAGAGATACAGCAAAACAAGTCTTCTATTCAATAAGGAAATACGCTGAAATTGTAAAATGTAGCAGAAAACAAGCTTGTTGGAATGGTGATGACTTATCTCTGAGAAGAGATGTGATGGTTGCGCTGATTCACAAGAAGATGATTACAATGAGGCTTTGAAGTCCTTTTTACAATATGCATGAATTCCAAAACCATAGACATCCGAAAACCTAACCCTAGAAGATGAAGGGCCAAAATTCTTGTGGGCCCCGTCGGGGTAAGCTAGTACATCAACTTCACGACGTCGTAAATTTTGCATGCAATCTTCGTTTTAGGTGCACAATAGGCCGTTGGAAAGGTATATCCAAGGAATACACATGTTTCCATAAGAATCTAACTTTGTCTACAATCTAATTGTGGCGATCTCTAAAAACGATGTTTAGGTCCTGAAAACGACCCCAGAAGTCAGTGACCCAAAAACTAGAAAAAAACTGCCAAACTGGAAAACTGCTAAAATGAACCAGTTGGAATAGGTGAGAGGCCACCTCAATCCATCTAGATAAGAGGATTTTCTACATAAATATAGAAGATTTTTCAAGGAGCCTAAAGGGATACCACCTAAGAGGGAAGTGGAGCACAAAATACATTTGTTTCCAAACTCCCTTCTATCGAATATTGGGTTATATAGATAGTCTATTCTAGAAGTGAATGAAGTGAAGAAGTAGTTGCAACAATTGTTGGAGCATGTTGTGATTCAACCAAGTACCTCACCTTGTGGGTCACGCATCATAATGTTTCCCAAGAAGGATGGGATTTCGAGAATGTATATCGATTACAAGGCATTGAACAAGATTACACTGAAGAATCAGTACCCTCTGCCAAGGATTGATGATCTATTGGACCAGTTGCAGCATGCCAAGTACATCACTAACTTGGATTTGAAATCAGGATATCACCAGGTACGAGTCAAATAAGAAGATACTTGGAATATTTCCTTCAAGAAAAGGCATGGTTTGTATGAGTGGTTAGTTATGTCATTCTGTTTATGCAACGCACCAACTACATTTATGAGACCAATGAACAATGTTTTACTCCCTTATCTAGATACATTTGTTATTGTCTATTTAGATGATATACTAGTTTATAGTACTACCTGGGAGGAGAAAATATCACATCTTATGCAAGTGTTAGAGACTCTAAATAATCACCAGTTGCTGGCCAATCTAAAAAAATGTGATTTTTCTCAACAATATTCGGTGTATTTGGGGTTTGTGATCCGTGGAGGGGAGCTCGAGATAGATCATGCAAAGATGGAGGCCATAATGAAATGGCATGTTCCTACAAATGTCACTAAAGTTAGGAGTTTTCTTGGGGTAACAAAATACTTTAGGAAGTTCATAGCTTCATTTTCAGTGGTAGCTACACCTCTCCACACCATAACAGCCAGTGGTAAGAGTTTCCAGTGGGGGAAGAATCAACATAAGGCCTTTGATGATTTGAAAATAAAGATCAGTCAAGCACCAATTCTCACACTACCAAACTTAAAAGTGGAGACATATGCAAGTGGGTATGCCATGGGAGAGTCTTGATGTAGAGAGGAAG
>JASDQU010029387.1:31847-48771 GCA_032191745.1 Picea mariana | reverse complement strand
CATCATGGCATCCTTCCATTTTGTATTATCAACGAATTCTTCAAAAGTCGAAGGTTATGAATCAATGATGTTGCTCATTAGTGCCACATAGATGGAGAACTTATGTGGTATCTTTCTCTCTCTAAAGGAGCCTTTGGGAGTTGCATTTCCTTTAACGTTCTACAAGGTGTTCTGAATCCAAGCTGGTCTCTTCCTGGTAGCCACAACTTCTTCAGGTATATCTACAGGTCTTTTTGAATCTACCATATCATCCTGGACTTCTTGGATGGTTTCTTCAGGTGTAGAGTCTACCATGTCTACATATTTGGGAGCCTCTTACTCTATTTGGTCCTCATCCATGTGAGATTCACCTGATCTTCTAAAGGCTTCATCTTTGTCAAATGTTACATCCTGGCTGATCTTGATCTGTCTCTGCCCTGGAATGTAAATTCTATAGGCCTTAGAGGTCTCACTGCATCCAACGAATGTTCCTTTATTTCCTAAAGGTTCTAATTTCATTCTCGTTTCCTTGGGAACATGTATAAATATTAGACAACCAAAAATCCTCAAGTGATTGACTTTTGTCTTCTTTTCGGTGAACACCTCTTCAGGCGTCTTGTTCCCCAATATCTTATGAAGGCTTCTGTTTTGCACGTATGCAACCATAAAGGCCAGAGGCCAAGGAAACTCCAAAGAGAGTGCCTCTTTTTCTGTACTTGCATCATTTCTATACCAGAGAAAAGAGAACATGGCAACCTCACCTTCTAGCTGGGTTTTCTCTCCTATATGGTTTCCCAGGTCATATCTTACATGTTTTTTTGTGGATGGTGTGTGTGTTTATTTATGTTCTCTATTTTTCTCATTTGAACTATTTAATACATTTTTTTTAATAAGAAAAATAGTAATCAAGAGTCCGATATCTAAAGGAAAAATAACCTTAATAGTATATACATCAATTATTATTAGATTTGTTGTGAGAAACTGTTCCAGTGGAATATCCATGGTAGTTTACAGATCGTATTGGTATCAGAGTGTGTTTTTCTTTTTGGGTAATTTTTTGAAAAGTTGTAGGATCTAGGAATCAGATTAAAGATAATTTGCATAAACCCTATCCACACAAATGATTTTGTTCATAATAACCCTTGAGATTTAGTAGAAGAGAGATTTGAGATGTTGGAAGCACAAGTTTTCGACAATAGTCACAATATGAACCTTCTCATGGAGGACCTAGCAATAAATCTCAGACCGTTTAGAGATGATGGAGGCTCTTACTTAGAGATCATATCGAAGGGGATGTTGGGAGATTAGTAAGAATCAAGAAAGGAGTCACGGAAAGAATCCGAGAAAGAGAAGCCAAGTTCAAGTGTCATGAACCCTTCATAATCCTTATTCAAGATAGAAGCGAAAGTGTACATAAAGCCATACCAAGGTGATATTGATTCATTAAAATGGAATCATTGGTTGCAAAAACTATAAGTTTATTTTAGTGTTCACCATATAGATTAAGATAAGAATATTTCATTTTCTAGAATGAAGATAGAGGGCCATTCTTTAACCTAGTGGGAAATCTATACGGAAACACTTAGGATGGAGGGTGATCTGCCAATAACTAGGTGGGAGGAATTCAAAACCCTCATTAAGTCCAAATTTTACCCTATCAGGTATGTAGAGGACCAATTGATCTAAAGGCACTACTTCAAGCAGAGGCATGGGGCAGAGTGTACAAGAGTACACCATTGAGTTCAAAAATATGGCAATCATGGTGGGTATATTTCCCAATAACCTATATGTACTCCTCAATTATATGGGGGATTTATAAAGTCATATGCAAAAGCAGGTGATTTTTTTAAGCCAAGGATAGTGGATGAGGCGTTTGTATAGAAAAAATACCTGGAAACATAGGCCAAAAGAAGGGGCATCCCAATGGTTCGAAGTAGAAAGAGCACTAAGAATATTCCAAGGAGGGGAAGAAGAAGTGGAAAGGGTAAAAAGATAAGAAGAAGACAACCACTATACATCAATGAAAATATCCCAACAACCATTGCAATCATTGGAACATTAATGACCACACCAAGGAAAAATATCGAAAACTGCATCTAAAGTTGAACCCAAAGAATTGAAAGAAGGATGGAAAGAAAAATAATCGTTTAGCTACATATTTGAGCAATCAGGTTGAAAGTAGATCGGATATAGATGAAAATATTTTCTACACATCTGTGCAGAAGGAGGTGAATCTGAGTAACCCTCATCACTAGGAAGAGAAGAATATGAACAAACTCGTCCACATCAATATTCAGGTCAAGAAGACCAATATAGATGATCTGTTCGACTCTAGTTCAGATGATAATCTCATAGTAGCAGATGTGGTCAACAAGCTTGGATTGGAGTTTCACAATCATCCTAGAGCCTATCCATTAGTTTGGGTGAACAAGGATGCAAAGATAAAGGTAAAGAAATATTATAAGATTAAACTTGTTGTAAATGATTATTTTATTGATGAAGTGGAATAGGACGTAGCACCCCTTGATGTACGTGGAGTAGCACTTGGAAGCCCCTACATGTATATGAGGGATGAAATCTTCATGGAGAGAGCCAACCGATACCAATTGATCAAGGGTGGAAAGTCCTACATCATCGACATGCATAAAGGAAAGTCAAATATCTCATTGGTAAGTGTCAACCAAGACAAAAATTTGATTAGTTCTAGTAATAAATAAGGTTTTTTTTCTTAGGATAAAATCAATCCGATGATAAGTCAATGAGAGTGAAGGCATCCCTAGAGGGGTGTACTAAAGAGAAGAAACATCATTTGGAGGATGATCTAGATTTTATGAGCATAAAAAAATGAATACAGATTATTAAAAGATGCTTAACACAAAATAACATAGATACAGTAAAACTAGTTTTCTATTCAATAAGGAAATAAGTTGAAATTGTAAAATGCAGCAGAAAATAAGCTTGTTGGAATGGTGGCGGCTTATCTCTGAGAAGAGATGTGACATATGCACTCATTCACAAGAAGGTGATTAAAATGAGGCTCTAAAGGCCCTTTTACAATATGCCTGAATTCCAAAACTCTATACATCCAAAACCTAACCCTAGGAGATGAAGCACCAAAATTCATGTGGGCCCCGTTGGGGTAAGCTAGTACATCAACTTCCCAGGGTCATACGTTTTTCATACGATCTCCATTTTAGGCCCACGATATTGCGTTGGAAATGTCTATCCGAGGAATACACATGCTTTTGTATAACTCTAATTCAATTCATGGTTTGACTATGGAGATCCCTAAAAACGTTGTTTAGGGCCTCAAAACGGCCCCGAAAGTCAGGGACCCAAATACTAGGAAAAAACTGCCAAACTGGAAAACTGCCAAAATGAACTAGTTGGAATAGGTGGGAGGCCATCGAAATCCATATGGATCAATCCTCCCCCATTAGGAAGAAATGATATCCATTTCATTGATTTCCCCCATCAGATGAGGAAATTTCTACTGAATTTGGCCTCGGGTGAGTCACTTTCCTTGGTGCAGGAGTTGCCCTGCTTTGACAACTCGATAAAGTTGGATCCTTTCCTGTCAAGTTCCCTTGATCTATGTTTCCAAAATCTAATCATTGGATTCATGTTTCATGCAGTCGGGGTTGAGCTCTGTTGGTGTCAATTGCTCTATTATATCGAAGGTGTCCAATAATGGTGAGAAATATGGCCGAAGGAGAGTCATGTTGAATACTGGGTGCAGGCCAAGGAAAGGGGGAATGTTGAGCTCAAAAAAATTGTCACCCACAACCTTGGTGATGGTGTATGACCCATAATGAAGTGGGAGAAGATTTCGATGGATTCCTGTAAGGCATTCTTTCTGCAAGTGCAACCAAAATTTTTCACCTACTTGAAACTTATGTGGCACCCGGTGTTGATCATGGCACTGCTTGTACTTGGCATTGGACTTCTGTAAAATATACTGAACCTATTGGAAGATGTGATGGATCCGCTCAATGAACCGGTTGGATTTTTCAGCTTCTAGTGGAGCAGGGGACGAGTAGGCTGAGGTGGTCACCAAGAGTAGTACAACATCCATGGGGCCAATGGTCAGGATCCCAACCCCACCTGAAAGGGGCTGTGTCCAGTTGAGTTATGTAGGGCTCGATTGTAGCTATGTTGGACATAGGGAAGGCTCTCATCCCATTTGGGGGGGTGCTTGGAATTATACATGTGAAAGATATGTACGATCATCCAATTGACGACCTCAGTTTGGTCATCTTTCTAGGGGTGTACGGCAGTGGATTTGGTGAGCTTGGTATCCGGTAGTGACCAGAGGCTCGACCAGAATTTGTTGAGGAACCAACTATCCCAATATGAGACAATGGTTTGTGGGATCTCAAAATGTACCCATACTCGTTCAAAGAAGATCTTGGTAGTGACCTCTGCTATAATGGTCTTCTTGAAGGCGGCCATAATCTCCATCTTGGAAAAGCGATCAACAACCAAAAAAACATAGTCATTTCCCCTATTGGTGGATGGGAGGACCGACATGTAGTCCATTGAGATGGATTCCCACGGTCTGTCAGGAGTAGGAAGAGGGGTGTACATGCCCTATTTCTGAGTGGTCGGTTTGGCAATAGCGCATGCAGTGCAAGACCTGATATACTTGTCGACATCCTATCGAAGTTTCAACTAGTAGAAATGTTTCTGCAACACTTCCATTGTCTTTTCAACACCAAAGTGTCCTGCCACTCAACTGTAGTGAACTTCCCAAATCAGCTTCGCGCGCTCTCTTGATGGAATGCAGAGATGGCCCAGACGACACAACAACCCATCATGAAGATGAAAATTAGTGACCATTGAGTTTGCACCCAACATTTGGTAGGTAGTGGAGAAGTCAGGGTCTATCTCATAGAGGTGGGGCCATCCAAAGGTCTCATGGCCGCAAGAGTCTAGCATCGTGGTGAGTGTCGCGATTGGAGCTCAGTTGAGGCAATCAAAAACTCGGTTGGTACTTCCTATTTATACTTGATGTTGAGGTGGAACTGTTGTAAGTATGTGGACCACTTTTGATGGCGGTCATTCTGCAATTTGCCTTGGGTCTAGATGAACTATAGTGGCTTGTGATCATTGTGGATGACTGTATCCTTCCCAAGAATGTAATGTCTCCACTAGCGATAGGCTTGCACAATGGAGTAAATTTATTTGTCGTAAGTAGGGTACTTACTAACAACATATGATAGTGTTTCACTATGATATGCCATGGGGTGGCCGTGTTAAGTGAGACCACAACATAGTTTGAAGAATCTATCTCGATCTCAAAGGGATGTTGTAGGTCCAATAATGAAAGTATTGGGGATGAGAACAAGCGCTGCTTCAAGTCATCGAAAGCTTGTTGTTGGGACAGACCCCACACAATTTTTTCCTTACCGCCACCCCTGGTTACTTGGATGAGGGCCCATGCAATATGAGAGAATCCGAACACGAACCTGCGATAGAAATTGGCGAGGCCCAAGAAGCTCTGAAGCTCAGTGAGTTTGGTTGGGGCTGGACAATCACGAATAACCTAGATATTAGTTGGATCCACATGCACACCATGTTGACCAACGATGTATCCTAAGTAATTGACCTTGTCCATGTCGAAGGAGCATTTTTCCAAGTTTTCATATAGTTTGTGTTGTCGTAGGGTGTGCAGAACTTGTTGAATATGTTGCAAGTGTTCCACTAAAGTATTGTTGTAGATGAGGATGTCATCCATATACACCAATACAAAAGTATTGGTGAAAGGTCACAGGATATCGTCCATAATCCTCATAAACGTTTTTGGAGCTTTTGTCAAACCAAAGGGCATGACCAACCATTCAAAAAGACCTTGTTTTGACTTAAAGATGATCTTTCATACATATGTCTTTTCTATTGGGACCTGGTGGTAGCTAGACTTCAGATCAATCTTAATGAAGTATTTGGTCCCCGTGAGCTGATCAAGGAGCTCGTTGATTCGGGGAATTGGCTATAAGTTCCAGACTGTGATTTTATTCAGGGCTCGATAGTCAATGAAAATTCACTAGGTATAGTCTTTATTCTGCACCATCAAGATTGGGCTCCCACAAGGCGATGGAATGGGAAGGATGTGCCCCTTGTGGAGCAGTTCTTGGATCTTCCTCTTGATATCCTCTTTTTCTAATAGAGAGTAACGGTAGACTGTCCAATTGGGTAGTGGTGCGCCTGGGGTTATATCGATGGGATGATTTACCTGACAGTGCAAAGGTAGCCCGATAGGGGAGGAGAAGATATATCAGTATTCTTCCATGATATTATCCACTTGCTTATGTTGTGTGGAGAGATCCTCCACATAGGCCCTGGATGTGGCTGCGATATTTCACTCACTCTGAGAGTGAATCATGAAGAAGACAAATTTCCCAGTCTGAGAAATGACTTTCTTGCATTGCTTGGCAGAGATAATGGAAACAACACTAGGTGGGACTGCCTCGGGTATCCTGTACAATTTCCTATTCAAAGTGATAATAACACTATGAGGCCTAGACTCATATACAACATGACATTTCCATAAATAGGGTTGGCACAAAAGAACATTACAAACTTTGATAGGTGCAACATAACACAATACCTCATCTTTGAAGGGCTTGATGTCGTACGATAGTTGACACTGTTGGCTGACGTGGAGATCACTTCCTTGGCGGAGCCATCCAATGGTGTAGGGTTATGCATGCGGTGTTGTCGATAGGGCCAACCACTTGATGACCTTTGCTAAGATGAGGTTCTTCTGGATGTTGCTATCAATGATGAAGTGCAACGGGGTTCCTTTTACCCACATCTGTAAATGGAAAAGGCCCTCACCTTCTTCTGGCTCATCTAGCTCACCAGGATGAAGCTTGGTGGTAGCAACGGTGGAACTGGGTTCCACGTTAATGATCCATATTTCCCTTTCTAGTTCTAAATTAGAGTCAGAACCTGCATCTGATTCAAATGATTTCACTTCAGCCACCAACAACTGCTTTGAGTAAAAATCAACAGTGTTATGCCAAGGGCTCTTATGGAAGTCACACCACTTCCTAGTATCTTTTTTTGTCTTTCTGGTGTCCTTCTTTTCTTGCGGATTGGACTAGTTTTCCTAATACTGTCCATATTTTCTCTGTCCTTTCTTCTGTGGGTTTGGGCCACCCTTTCCTGGATTTTGCAGTGAGGGATTCCCAAGCCAAAATTGTCGCGTATTTTGTTTGAGATTTTTCTCAATTTTGAAGGCATACCAATAAGCCAAGTTAATAACAAGATGTACAGAAATTGTATTTCAGTATGGATGTATCTATGCAGAGCACCAGGATACTTGAGCACTACATGTTTCTCTGAATCTTTGAAACCTAGCTTGGTGCACAAGGTATGGAAGATATTTGTGAACTCTCACACTGCTTGGTTTCTTTCTTTCCGCAATGTGGTCCATTTGGTATACAAGTCGTCATAACTTCTGACAGGGTAGTATTTTTCCTTAATAAAATCCCTAAAGGGTTCCCAGGTGGTTGCGACTATAAATAATGGGGGTTCTTTGACATGTGGAACGACTTTGAGGAGCACAAAAGTAATATTTTCTCTATTCGAAAAGTTATGGACAGAAAAATAGCCTTCTAGTAGATTCAACCACTTGTCTACAACATATGCATCTATCTAACCTTCAAAGATAGGATTATTGAAGTTTATTTGTACCTTGAAGGGGGGGTTTCCTTCGCTCGAGGAAGATGTGTCACTTATTGGTAGCCGCTGAAGGATTTGCATGAAACTATCCATCATCTTGCTCCTCTCTTACATGATGGATTCCTCAAGCAACATTTTGAAAGGATCTCATGTCCCGTCATCTTTCTTTTCTCCTTCCATGAGAGGTCTCTTGAGTGTGTGATAACTTTTGTCCTCAAGAGAAACAAACTCGAGACCCAATTCTTTGTACCCTGGCCTCATTGGGGACATGCATTAAGACGACAAGGAGAAGACCGCTTTGATACCACTCATCCATATTTTATGAGCAGAATGAAATGAATACATATTATTAAAAGATGGTTAACACAAAATAACAGAGATATAGTAAAATGAGTCTTCTATTCAATAAGGAAATAAGCTGAAATTGTAAAATGTAGTAGAAAACAAGCTTGTTGGAATGGTGATGACTTATCTCTGAGAAGAGATGTGATGGTTGCGCTCATTCACAAGAAGATGATTACAATGAGGCTTTGAAGGCCTTTTTACAATATGCATGAATTCCAAAACCATAGACATCCGAAAACCTAACCCTAGAAGATGAAGGGCCAAAATTCTTATGGGCCCCGTTGGGGTAAGCTAGTACATCAACTTCACGACGTTGTAAATTTTGCATGCGATCTTCGTTTTAGGCGCACAATAGGCCGTTGGAAAGGTATATCCAAGGAATACACATGTTTCCATAAGAATCTAACTTTGTCTACAATCTAATTGTGGCGATCTCTAAAAACGATGTTTAGGTCCTGAAAACGGCCCCAGAAGTCAGTGACCCAAAAACTAGAAAAAAACTGCCAAACTAGAAAACTGCCAAAATGAACAAGTTGGAATAGGTGGGAGGCCACCTCAATCCATCTAGATCAGAGGATTTTATACATAAATATAGAATATTTTTCAAGGAGCCTAAAGGGATACCACCTAAGAGGGAAGTGGAGCACAAAATACATTTATTTCCAAACTCCCTACTATCGAATATTGGGTTATATAGATAGTCTATTCTAGAAGTGAATGAAGTGAAGAAGTAGTTGCAACAATTGTTGGAGCATGTTGTGATTCAAGCAAGTACCTCACCTTTTGGATCACGCATCATAATGTTTCCCAAGAAGGATGGGATTTCGAGAATGTATATCGATTACAAGGCATTGAACAAGATTACACTGAAGAATCAGTACCCTCTGCCAAGGATTGATGATCTATTGGACCAGTTGTAGCATGCCAAGTACATCACTAACTTGGATTTGAAATCAAGATATCACCAGGTACGAGTCAAAGAAGAAGATACTTGGAAGATTTCCTTCAAGAAAAGGCATGGTTTGTATGAGTGGTTAGTTATGTCATTCTGTTTATGCAACGCACCAACTACATTTATGAGACCAATGAACGATGTTTTACTCCCTTATCTAGATACATTTGTTATTGTCTATTTAGATGATATACTAGTTTATAGTACTACCTAGGAGGATAAAATATCACATCTTATTCAAGTGTTAGAGACTCTAAATAATCACCAGTTGCTGGCCAATCTAAAAAAATGTGATTTTTCTCAACAATATTCGGTGTATTTGGGGTTTGTGATCCGTGGAGGGGAGCTCGAGATAGATCATGCAAAGATGGAGGCCATAATGAAATGGCATGTTCCTACAAATGTCACTGAAGTTAGGAGTTTTCTTGGGGTAACAAAATACTTTAGGAAGTTCATAGCTTCATTTTTAGTGGTAGCTACACCACTCCACACCATAACAGCCAGTGGTAAGAGTTTCCAGTGGGGGAAGAATCAACATAAGGCCTTTGATGATTTGAAAATAAAGATCAGTCAAGCACCAATTCTCACACTACCAAACTTAAAAGTGGAGACATATGCAAGTGGGTATGCCATGGGAGAGTCTTGATGTAGAGAGGAAGGCCTGCCTGTTATCATTATGAAGTATTTCATGGGGCAATTATCACCTACCCAACCTATGACAAGGAGCTCTATGCCTCAGTACAAAATGTCAAAAAGTGGAAGCACTATCTTATGGGAAAGGAGACCATCATTCACACAGATCACTACCCACTACAGTATTTGCAGGCCCATAGTAAGCTACAACAAAGTAGGCATTGCAAGTGGATGGGGTTTTTCAACAATTTCATTTGATCATAAAGTATAAGAAAGGTATCACAAATAAGTTGGAAAACATTCTTTCATGGCCACCCACATCCAATATTACATCTTTGGGAACTTTGATGCACATAGATCCTTTTACCCATGATGCATACAAAGAGGCATACATAAAAGATGAGGACTTCAAGGAGGTATTTCAGTAGCTACATGTCCAAATTCATATAGAATAACTTGACAAAAAGGTTGACTATCTTTTCAAAAATGATATACTCTACAAGCTTGACAATCTTTTTGTTCCTAAAGGTGAACAATTGAAACTTATCAGAGAGGCTCACACCTCCAAGGTTGCAAGACATTTTGGTGTTCGGAAGACAATTGTCAACTTACAGAGGTATGTATATTGGCCCATAATGCAAGAATATGTAGCACGATATATTAGATGATGTATTCTTTGTCGTACCAACAAGACCAACAATAGGAAGCAAGTTCTATATCATCCCTTACCTGTACCCACTTGACCTTGGGAAATCATTTCCATGGATTTTGTGGGAAGTTTACCAACAACCAGGAAGGGGCATGACTATTTGTTTGTGATCGTTGATAGGTTCAACAAAATGTGCCTTCTCATTCCTTGTAAAAATATCATCAAGGGACATGAAATAAAAAATTAGTTCTTTGAGTCTGGGTGCACTTTGGGATACTATGAAGCATCATCTCAGATATGGATAACATATTTATCAGTGCATTTTGGACTACATTGTGGGAGAAAATGGACACTAAGTTTAATATGTCTAAAACATTCCATCCATAGACATATGGGAAGATGGAGTATTGAATAGGACTTTGGTGCAACTTTTGAGGGGTTACAACCAGAAGAATTTGAAGACCTAAGATGAAAATATGATCTATATACATCACTCTTATAATAGAGTCGTCCACAATTCTACTGGTAAGTCACCTTTTGAAACTTGCTTTGGTTATTTCCACCTTCACCTGTAGATGATGTATATGGGAAGCAAGGAGGAGTGAGGGAGGACCTCACAAGATATACATTAAAAGTAGAAAAAAATGTTGATAAGATCGAGAAGATCCATTTGCTAGTAAAAGAGACACTGATGAAGTCACATGAAAAGTACAAGGCTCAACATGAACATCATAGAAAAGAGAGAAGATTTAGAGTGGGAGACAGATTATGGTTACAACTGAATAAGAAAAGGCTACATGGTCATGGTAAGAAGATCAATGATCTACAGTATGGTCCTTTTGAGGTATTGGAAAAGGTGCAATATAATTTCTACAGACTCAATATGCCCCCATACATGTGCATTTACTAAGTAGTGAATGTGGAGAATCTCAAACTCTATGAGCCTTCCAAGTTGGATCAGGAGGAGGAGTGGGTCCTAACTTCCATATAGGACTTAGCACTACATGCTCAGGCAGAGTTAACAGAGGACACAATTTTTCAAAAGTGGTTCAAAAGTATAAGACAGGGATGACATGACCTTTGACAGATTGGGTTGAAAGGACAAATTCTAGGAAAAACAAAATGGTACCCAAGGAGAAGGTAGAGGAAAATACTCCTCACCTCATTCAATAAATATTTTGGAGACCAATATCCTCCCTAAATGGGGAGGTATGATCTGAATTGGATCATTATATTATTTTTCATCTATCTCGATGCTTTCATAGTGGAAATAATTGTAGGAATCAACTTGCAAGGTCATTTTAGTGGCAGATCCCAGTTTGGAAAATTGGGGTCTGAAACCTTTTAGAGCCATTTTTAGGCATTAAACAACTTTTTGGGGTCCTGGTGTTCGTAGTTTTTGGACACTCCCTTGACGATGTTCTACACTTCGATACATTTCTAATGATGTAGATCATGTGTCAATCAGAGTTTTTATGAAAAATTTATGCCTCCCGCAAGTTGACCTATCGTGTTGACCACCATGATACAAGAGGATGCCACATCAACCCCCGTTACTCATGCATATAGGGCTAGCCACTTATGTAATTTCAAGAAGATTCCAGAAGGTCCAAGACCTTATCACAATTGAAAGTTGGGGAATTCAAAAAACATACCCCTAGATGGCCATTGAGCTATGTTAAATATCGGGCCACTAGGAGGAGAAGGGGTTCCATTCTTTTGCATTGTATATTGTTCTATATGCGAGAAAAACATCTGAGAGTGGTATTCTGTGAGCATAACAAAGGAGGAGATATTATGTAGCATCCATGCATGCCACAAGTCAAAAGTAACTCCACAGAGAGTGTCTCTTTCTTGGTACTTGCATAGTTTCTATACTAGATAAAAGAGAGCAAAGCAATCTCACCTTCTAGTTGGGTTTTCTCCCATATTGGGTTTCCAAATTCATATCTTGTGTTTATTTGTGTATGGCGTGTGTATTTATTTATGTTCTTTAGTTTTCACATTTGAGCTATTTCATATTCTTTTTTTTAGAAGAAAACTAGTAATCAAAAGTCTGAGATCTAAAGGAAAAATAACCTTAATAGTAAAATTTTTGGTTATTTATTAGATATGTTGCGACGAACTGTTCCAATGGAATATCCATGGTAGTTTACAGATCAAAAGGTCATGAGTTATTATTATTACACAGACTTATCATTGTCACGACTTATAATTATTACATAATAATGACTATATTACATAACAATTGTCCTATAACTATTATTACATCATATTTACCTTGAGACTATTATGAAATGATATTTATATAGTATATTATGATAATAAATGTAATATACCTTGGGTATATTACATCCTATCTATTCATAGCAAATTGGGACTCCCTAATCCAAGATTTACAAATTGTCAAGGATCAATATGTGTCGTAGATCACTTTTAGTGAGTGAAATATCGGTCATTGTGGTAGCTTTGTGATCCAAGCTCCCCACCTCCTCAAATTTGTGTGAATCATCCTTAATCRTAGATCTAATCTCATGAGAGCAATTTGAGTGTTTAATTGCATATTAAGAGCCCAACTTYCCCACAAATGAACATGAGTTGTTGATCCTCAATTGGTGGGTGAAACCTCGACTGTTCATGGAGAAGGGGCTTTTGTTAAGGTACAATCATGTGTGGACTATGACCCAATTTCCTCCACATATCTCCTTTCTTGTGAGACCATTGATCTCCCTTTAGATCACAAAGATGCATATTTTTTAGTCTTTGTCCTAAAATCTCTTTTAGACTTTAGAAAAGGGAAAAATATGAGAGCATAAGACAACGATGCATATTGTAGAGGCCTTTATGCCCATGGAGCTTGTGGAGACATTTTGAGAAGGATTTTTATCAAGAAAAACAAGGGATTTGGAAAAAAAGTGTAGGTTATTATTCAATCGAAGGTGTAGAAAGTTGCTTTGGACATATCTTTGTATAATTTTGGGGTTTTCAAGGAAATTTTTAGGGTTGGTTTCCTAGTGGAACAACACATTCCACAACTAATTATCTATTATGTGAGTAAGAGGGTTAGTACCTTAATTTATACCCCCATAAACATAAAAATCATGATATGCTAGAACTTATATGCTACAAATTAGAAAACTTCACAACCATTGAGACAAAGAAAATAAGGATAAAACAAACTAACTATAAATCCCATTTGACAAGTACAAACACCAAGAACATGATGACAATGCCCCCACTATTCTATAACCAAAACCATTTCCCTCCCCTCTAAAAATGTGTTTCAAATAATAAAAAACAAGGCACAATACAAACTTACCATATACCACATTTACATTTACATTTACATTTACATACAGCCCCCCAAACCTTACCATATACCACATTTACATTTAGATACCGCCCAAAAGTATTCATTATATAATTCTACTCTATCCAAACCAACATTTAACACGCAGCAATACCACTACTACCTAAACAAGATAATAATAATAATAATAATAATAAAATTTTAAATTCACGTCAAGCCAAAAACTTATAATATAAAAGGCACTATAACTTATCATTAGAAGAGTAAAAAAAGTTATAAAACCCAATAATTAATCTATTTGATCCAATAAACACTTTTTTGTTTAAAAAATTTTGCAATGAACTTGAAATTAATTTGATCATTAGGATCATCCTCATACAATATTTACATTATTAAGACCATTCATGGATTTCCATTACAACAAACTTTCTTGCCACATTAATTGTTGGCACCCAAATCTCTTGGAACATAAGTCAAAATGATCGATATCATTATACGCTATATTAGCGATACCAACCGAAGAAATAATCGATACATCTGAATAAAGACACCAGAACGTGGTAATCAATCAGCATTTTATATCTATATATATTGTCTAAATATTAGATTTTTTTTTTTTTTTTTTAGGAATTTAGTTAAATAGATTTTGGTGAAATCCTCATTTTGTGTTGTTTAAATTGCATTTTTGAATGCAAAAATGAATTCAGCACCTTGAAAAACTTTAAAACACTTAAATTATACAAATTGAATCACTCAAATCTGAAGTTTCAATAATTTTTTATTAGATTTCAGTAAAACTTTATTTAAAAATATACTCATAAAACTTTTATATGCAGGTATTTTAATAATAATAATAATAATCCAAGCCAGACACCAAATTGGTGTATGAGACCCGCTGGATCCAGGGATTTGACTGATAAAACCTACAAAAATATACATACCCTACCTCTTTTTTGAACTTATATTATTTCTCGGCTAACCATATATAATCTACAATGTGTAGAGTATATATATGAACCATACATAGATGTTGAACTCTTCCTTACTCGTTCCTGTACTGAGGATACCGCTCGTACAACCAGCCGTACAACCTGTGACACTGAGGATACCGCTCTTACAACTAGCTGTACAACCTGTGACAGGCAGTGTTTTATATGAACAGGTTGAATGATCATTAATCTCTGGGGAATGGGAAATAAATAAGAATGGTTGTTTCTGCAGTGTTTTGCAGCAGAAACAAAACATACAACTACAGTCTACGCCCCCCAATACAATAATAATATCTGGCAGGACAAATACAAATTATAATGATCCATCTCTTTACTGTTCCTGAACAGAACAGAAGCAGAAGCACCTTTTATTATTATCCAAGCAGATCCTGACCGACTGCAGATGTGATCACTATTTAATTTTCCTGTGCGTGTGCAGCACCTAGCCGCCAGGAAAGACCCTATAACACTTTGGTAATCAGAGCAGTGCAGGATTATCCAAAACTCGAAATTTCACCCGATCAAGTTCCGCAAGTGAGCTTCATCACATCTAGGCCAAAATCAATGAGAAAAAGCAATGCCCAAACATTATCAGCATTGGCACTCATCATCTTGTTGGTTTTGGCTCTACTCAGGATCAACCAACCTCTAGGTGTAACCCATTGAAAAGGCTTCCAGGTCTTACGTGATTGCCTAACCTATGCCCCTAACCACCTCAAAGATAGGATTTGAACCACAAGTACTGGGATGTCATCCCCGACACATAATCTAGTTAAGGATGGCACATTTGTGGTAGTTGATGGACCTCTATAATTCCTATCTAAAGGGCTCATCAAGACATGTTTTTAGACTACTATGTACCTAAGAAATCACCTTTTTTACCATTCCTAATATTAAATATGGTTGTTTTGCAATTTATTTAATGAATAATTTTGAGTTTGAAATATGTTGAGTAACTCTTATATGTTTTTTTCTAAATTTCATGATAAAAAGTGTATTTGTAACCTAACTTCTATTTTGAGTTTGAAATATGTTGAGTAACTCTTATATGTTTTTTTTCTAAATTTCATGATAAAAAGTGTATTTGTAGCCTAACTTCTATAGATCAAACTAATCATGGATGAATGGAGATCTAAAAACATGGGGAAAATCAAAGAATCTTGTCACCATGTACCACCGTATTCGTTTCCAAGATATTAAAGAACTACTATCTTCAAACTCAGTCTTCAAGGATCTAGAAGACAATAAATGAAGATAAGGATTCTCAAGGAAGAAACGTTGGGGAGAGAATCCCCACAATCCCTCCTTGATTTTAGGATAGGGTCGAGCTTTCTATAAGTATAAATATACCTCAAGGATTATCCTTGAGGGGAGGAGGAAGTTGGATAGAAGATTGAAGTAGTGTATTTTTTCATTTTACTCAAAGATTTTCAAGGCTTGGGGATATGCTTCATGAATGTACTTGTTGTGATTAATCAATAAATATTTTTTCCTTCTCAATTCATTAGTCTAATTCATTAGTCTTTTCAGGTTCCTTATGCTACTTAGGTAGGGCCCACTTAAGAGGGATCAAGAACCCTTCTATGGTTTCCTTTTTATGTTGTTGTGTTTTTAGCTTCATCTTTAATTTTTTTCATGTGATTAAATCAACACAACATTCTATTCATGGTTGTAGTGTAGCTTTGTTTCACATGCCAAATTATGTTTATAACTATAATTTCATTCTTCTTCCTACATATGTTGTTACATTTTTATATGATATAATTAGTGTTATGATCCAAATCCTTACAAATACCATAAAATAACAGAAGTACACAACATGTACATAATGTCAACGTGGAGCACAACTCCAAATGATCCAAATGCTTACAAATATCATAAAATAATAGAAGTACACACCATGTACAAAAAGACAACGTAGAGCACAACTCCAATATAGATAAGTTACACAATAATTGTTTAAAGAATAGGGTAACCCCCTCCAAATAACCAAATATCTTTCATACTTCACAATTCCCATGTCAATAATGAATACATGATCTCTTATATATAGCTATTCACAGTTGCACACGAAGCCTCTTATCACTAGGTCGACCCTATTACATATGTATTTACACAATACATGTACATTTAGGCCCATATATGCCCCCTCTTGGGGTCATATAATATACATTTAGTCATATATATGCCCCCCCTTGGGTCATAACATAATACTCTCCTTCAAAAAGCTTTGTCCTCAAAGCTTTGCATTTAATGGCTTCACATGTGATTCATTAAGGGATTGTATCTTAGATAGATATGATACCAAATGTTATGATCCAAATTCTTACAAATATCATAAAATAATAGAAGTCTGCACCATGTACAAAATGTCAATGTGG
>JASDQU010029386.1:15837-41188 GCA_032191745.1 Picea mariana | reverse complement strand
CATAGAAGACTAATAAATGAATATTGACCATTCTGATAACTGAATGGTAATGTGCCGGATGCATAAGTTCATGATCATTTATGAAAAAAAAAAGTTTGATATTAAATAATGTTGATGTATCCTAAGAGTTAGGGTGAGCCTAACCGAGGTTGCCCAAGGAAAAGAGGAGGAAGATCCCAACATGGAGTAAATTGCAAAAGCAAAGAAAAGGAAAAAGGGGGAACAATTTTTCCACTCTAAGAACTCTGAATTGCTTACAGATTTGTAGGTCTTAGATGAGAAGTTGTGAGAACAAGTTTAGCTGGAAAAAAAGAAGAGAGAGACAGAGAATGAATAAATGAATATGTTTGATTGAATAGGCTTGGTTGAAGCCATGTTAAGAAAAGGAAGTGAGGCCTTAGAAATAACTCAGTCAAGATGAGAAGTTCCAGGAAATGTAGAAAGAGTTGGAAGAAGGGGAGAGCCCTCAATTCTTTTCTTGTTATGTATTATGTTTTTCTCTAGGATGAGAAAGATGGTACGCTGATGAAAGTAAATGTTTTGACATCATAGTGATGATGATTGTATGAATGTAGAAACAATTGAGAACTGTTTGTGTTTCACTCATGGAAACATTAAGGATAATGCGATCAAGTGCATAAAGATATGATAGGACATATCTGAAAAATATTTCATGGATTTGAAGGCTGTGATACAAGCATTTTTATATACTGTGGAAAAATCGTAAGTATATTCTGCGATTAAACCTAGAAAATCGAGACTATATTCACAATATAAAATCTCTGTCAAACATCACTACGTCAAATTTTTTATATATGGAATTGGGTGGTTTAAAATCGATCGAGGATTAACATCGATGGTCATAATCCATTGTGGAGATTGTATACACACACGGGTTAATGTCAGGACTTGTACCCGTAATTTAAATCCAATATAGTTTTTGTTTTGAGTTTGGGATCTGATTGTAGATTGAACGCATTGTATTCATTGTGGAGATTATAAAGCGCAGTGGTAGACCCGACCTTTGGTAGACCCACAATTTTATAAAATGCACTGGTTATACAATTGAAATATGACTATTGTCTTGGGATTTTATTGTTATATTGTAATATTAAACCAATCTCCATCATTAGATATTCCATCTAGTAGCACTTCAGACCATCGGATCGACACAAAGGGGTAAATCATTAATGATTGAACCACAAACTTCAGATCCGAAGGTAGAGGAAGGAGGACCTCTAGGTCAATCAATGATTAAGTCGTGACCTTCGGATCACGCTGAAGGTATATCAACGAACGAGAGTCATTGCGGAGATCATAGGATGAGTTAACGATTGCACAGGTTCAAACTCCACAATAAACTAGGATCCTTGATATTTATAGGTTAACAGATAAACAACTCACGTTGATTCCATTACCAACAAGCATTTTCCATTGCAGAGATTGGGGGGAGAGTTAAACCGCGAGATAGTTGAGGTTCTGTAATCCCTTGCAGCCATCAGATCTTGGGGGAAGACATATCTACACCATTTATCAGTAGACAAGGGATTAAGCCATGGTCATAGTGCCTGGACATGGGAGATGAAAGGATAGAAAATGAAAATAATAGAGTCGAGGTCACATCTCGCGGTCACATGGAGAGAAAACAGAGTTCCTTTGGGCTAGTCAAGGAAGATAGAGATTATCACTCTACATTAGACCATGGTCACGAGGACTGGTTCTATGGGATAAAAACCTGACAGAGGAGATGAATGTGAGCCGTTCATCAGAGGGAAAATTGATCCCATTTGTTAGATTGACTTAAAGATCCACTAGAGTTAACGGATCGAACACCAGTCGTTCAATTAGATCAACGGTCAGGGATCATTACAGAGAACGAAGGAAAAATTAATAGATGTACTAGTTCACTGTCCACAATCAAACAACATCGTTGATCTCGTCAGGGTGGATGATCAACGACCATGATTAAAAGAGTAGAGTGAGCACTTTTCATATTTCAAAGATTGAACTCTCTAATAAAGAGCGAGCATATTGGGGTTCCGCAATCATTTTGAACCATCGATCTTTGAATGATTGGTGGGTGAACCTGCAAGAAACCCATGCATTAATGCTGCATAAAATCGTACTTTTTTTGGGTTCTGTGGGTGATTTGCGAGTCTAGTTTTGAATTATGTCAGCATTTAAGAAGAATCTGGCAGGGTTTAACTTTGACCTTGCATCATTGTAACCCTTGAAACAATTCATGAACTGATATTTCATGAATACATTAACCAATCAAGGAATGATTGGAAATGCAAGTTCTCATAGACAGAACGATGATTTAATGCATCGAGGAGATGCATGTGGTAAAATAATGGGATATATATAGAGCTTCCCATTATGGAATAAGTATCTTCCATCACTCTACTTGAATTATAGAGGTATTAAAGAAAAGTAATTGTTTTTTGGGTGGGCATGAGTGTTGGCACCTCAGTTACTAATGAAAGAAGAATGCTTGGGTGCATTCAAGGGAAGATTTTAGTTTCATATGTGTCAATCTGGGATCATGATCATCTTGTAGGAGGAAGCATAGTCCTGCTGCAATAATGAACAAGAATGAATAAGCCATATGATGAATATATTAGCTAAGCTCCAACACACCATGGAAAAGAGCTTGTCATAAAATGTGGCAAACTTGAAATAAATGCAAGGGTGCATTGGGTATGAATGTGGCCATGAATGTTGGCACATTCATTCAAGTCATTTGATATCTAAATTACATTTTGAAAAGTTTGGTATGTTGAAATGATGCATAGGTAAGGGATGATGTTTCCTTTCATGTTTATATAGATACGATGCAACTTTTAGAATGCACAAGTTAATAAATGTGTGTGATGACATTTTAAATGTGTTGTGAGAATATATGTATACATGAGAAGCTAACAGTTTGTTTGGCTGAGGAATGTTGAAGTTGCAGGAAGAAAAGAGTCTTGGATATAGAAATATTGTAAGCCCATAAGGAAGACCAATTTCTTGCTGAGCCAAACTACTATGGGGAGGAAATTCCCATATTTGTGTATTTGGTTTCTGTGTGGAACATATCTAAAAATAATTGAGGAAATTGGAAAATTTGAGGGTGACAGATTTGCAATAAAATTCTGAATCTGAAATTGGTAATGATATCTCATAAATTTCTGTATACTTGTGATATAGGTGAGAAAGAAAAAGATGTGTCTAGGGAGGACAAATGAAGTTTGTCAAAGCTAGAAAGCATGAAAGAGGATATTGTTGAGACATGAGAACCCTTTGGCAAGCTATGATTTCCCTAGAACATGTTGTGTTGTGGTAACACAAGCCAGAGGGATGCCTCGGAAGAGCAAGTTTAAGGGATGCCTTGACTGTAAGGCTCAATGAATTCATTAGAACTCTTCTTGTGCGAGAAAGCCTTGACAAGGAAATATGGATCACCCGAAGAACTATATAGCATAGAAGGGGAAGCCTGAGCCTGGGCTTGGAGGGTGAGTGACCGCAAGGAAGAGGATACTTTGAAAATTCTCATACACTATTGATTGGGATCATGCACACAATGGGTATGTCCATCCATGTGGATACAAATCCATGAACTGCACATATGAGTATTGTGCTAAATTATGAAAATTTTCTTGAATTGTATGCAACAATAATTTTTTTTTGCATGAAACTATGATTAATGTGCTTGTTATTCAATATTATTGAAGATAGGTGACGGAGGTTAAAGAGTCCGGAAGGGACCTGACCAGGAAAGAGAATCAATATTTCTAAAATAGTTGAATGAAAAAGATATGATAGGTGTTACTGAGAAAGAACATCAAGGACGATGTTCCCTTTTTAAGGGGGTGGGGATTGTAATACCCATGTTTCCCCTAGCTTGTAATTAATCATTAATTAGGATTACCATTCTATGGCATGTGAACAATGTAAATATATTTTTGGTTAGATTGCCAATGAGTGACTATGGGGGTGAAGCCTTGAAGTACTGGCCATGATATCACTAGAGGAAAGAATGGGAAAACTATAAGAGATGGTTCATTATGTCAAATAACCCAAACTCTCCTTATGGGAAATAATAAACCTTCTTCGGTTCCCAAAGATAGGAATCAATTAATGAAGGAAGGACCAGTGGTTGAACCATCAACCACCCCCATGAAAGGAAGCATGTTCTGACTAAAGAATGTCATCCAAAAGTACCACAGGGTCTGGCAGACTAGACTAACCCAAGTTTCCTTCTGACAGAAGGAATGAGATAGGAAGGAGAACCTTCCCAAGAAAGGGTGTGTGTGCATGCGGGGAGGAAGGCATGCAACAACATAGAGAAGAGAGGAGAATAGGAGGATCTCTCCAGCTAAGAATGAGCAGAAGGCCACGAGCTTGATGCTGAGGGGAGTATCTGATAAACCTTGTTGAAGCTGTGACAGAGAAAGGGTCTCTGAGAAATGGAAGAAATTTCCCTAGTGATATCATGGATTGGAACTAGGGTGGCCAGAGCACTAATATTGAATGCTTCTGAGCCTACGGTTGGGTTGAAAGGAACACACCCATAGTCCATGAGTTGGATGCAACCTATAAATGATAAGTATACTCATACCTTATGTAATCTGAGTTGTAACTCTGAAATAAAGTTGGATATCCTGTGAATGTTTAGAGATGTGCATGTTTTCTTTATGGTTGGACTTTGTTCCTTTATATTTGTCTTGATTGTGTTGGTTTGTACACAGAAATGATCAATACCTGTAGTGGCTCAAGTTAAAACAAGTGAACGGTGAGTCCGTCGAACTTGGGAATAGTTTCACATGTGCATATTTACACTTCCAGATATTTTGGGCCTCCTGTATAAGGGATTTCGTTAGGATCAAGAGAGGTAGCGCGAAGGTGCATAGAGCCTACACCAACTATGTAGGAGTGGATAAATCTCTAATTTATGAACTACGGAAGAAACACAAGGAGAGTCCCCTCATTTCATTTGAGGTACTAGTAAGCTGGGGAGGTATAATTCTCTTAGAGTGTAGACAAGGGGAGGCGCATTCCCTAGACCTTTCATTTGTGTGACCGAGGGCTCATGCTCATGGCCTTAGAAATTTCCCAGCTGAGAACTAAGTGTGTATAGACCCTGGAAATCATTGGAGGACCCATATGATGAGGGTTTGGAAAACTTACGCTAGTTCGAAAGGAGCTAGCTCTTATTGGCTTTGGAACTTCAAGAGTTCGAAGCTCCAAGATATCATGACTTAACCAGATATTGGCATAGAGGTATGTGCGTAGCCCTTGGGGATTGAAAAAACTCCATATAACTAAGTCTTAGGAACCCTGGGTTGAGTTCGGAGGGAGCTAAGTTTTCGAAACTCCAGGATTCTGGCACCCCAGGGAAATAGGTATTGCAAAGACTGAATTATGTTGCAGGAGACCTATCGATTCAGTGGCTTAATGGTGGAACGATAGATGATGGTCATTTACCCATTATAATGGAACTCGTCCTCATGTTAAAACCTAATCCACTTACCAGTCACAAAGTGATGTGGGCTGCAGATACGAGGATGGTTGGGAATGATCCCAACTGTTGGATATATGATGTAGTCAGCCCGATGTTGACCGCTTCGGAAGAACTAAGGTGTTGCTCCTCCAAAACTCTCGAAGGAAAAATTTACGAAGTATCAGGGACCGTCGATCCTTGGATCCTTCGGGATCCTTCTCAGCCATCAATCTGGAAGTCCATGGAGCACCCCTATTGAACGCCCATCAACCAAGACACATCATAGGTGCAACACGTGTCCCTGTTGCCCCTGCCATTTGTCACGGATTAAGTGAATCCAGGAGATAAATAATTTGAGAGATCTGGGTGACTGATGCATGAAGGGAATGAAGTCCCAAAGCCCAAAGTGGGTTTAAGCCACCAGATGAGAGGCCACACGGCAAGAGATCACGTGATCTAGGGGATCAAGACTCTGGAGGAAATGGGAAGAAAATTTATATGGATCCAAACATTCTGGAGCTCTGAAGGTCGGAGTAAATCATGTTTGTTGCCTCCAGTGATGCATGTCGCCAGACCTTATAATCCAAAGACTTGACAGTTGAGAGGATTTGGGGTGTGACACCTCCAAAACTGCTGAACTATGAATCAATGAAGTGCTTTGAGTCGTGGATCTGAGGACCCTTCAGATCCTCCCTAGCCATCAGATCTAGACTGTGGTCAGCCCGACATTGACCAACTCAGGGAGAAACAAGGATTTTTCATAGCGAAACTCTTGAATGCCAAATCTTTGAGGTATTGGGAGACATAGATCGAGGGGTCTACGTGGACAGATCTTGACTGTGGGATCAAAGGAATGTTAGAAGGTTGTGTTGGGGGTTGACGTGGTTCACTAATGTCACCCAGGGTGACGTGAACCCACGATGGAGGTACCATGTGTCACTTGGATACAGGCGTTTTGCAGACCCTGGGCCCATTAGAATGTGACATGTGTCACCCTCTGATGAGGGCAGGTGTCACCCCTTTCCCTCACTATATGTCATTCCTTGGTATGTTTCCACTTAGCCACGTGAATGATGAACTACCAGGCTTTGGGAGTCTGGGACTTCGGGACTCCGGAAGACCTTGGGTGTAGTTTCATAGAAACGCTTGGAGGTAGGATCCATGTGGAGCAATTCTGGGACTTCGAAAGTCCAGGACTCCACGAATTCAGAGGATTTGGAATAGTGTGGTGCAGAAAGGGTCGATGTCCTGAGCCACATGGAAATTCCATAGGACTTCGGAAGAAAAGTACTCCGGTATATTTGGGTCATTAAACCATGCACACCCAAAAACACCAAACGTCGAATTTTACCTTAGACATGTGCGTTCCCAAGGATAAGGATCCACCATCGATTAATGGTGGATGGATCTCCACCATAAATCTAGGAGTGTGGGTATCTTTGGGATATCAGAGAACTTAGGGTGATATGAATGAGTGAGATCCACGTAGTTTCCACATGGTCCATGACTATTAACCCCCAAAGAACTTTGAAAGGGCATATCTCCCAATCCTGAGCTCGGATTTGAGCATGGTGATAGTGGTTGGAAATATCTTGGTGAGTATAACATGATAGAGATCCTAGAAAAAGGATTTTATTAATTAAGGAAAACAAAAATTTGAGGCCCCATCCCTTAAAAAGTATTTTTAAGGGGTTGGGTGTGTTACAACTAGAAAACTTCTTGATGACTTTCTAGGGGCTTATAGAATAATTGACTTCTTGTTAACCTTCTAGGGGTTTCTAGATTATTCTTGAGGGTCCTCCAACTTTACAAATCCATATCTCCCTAATCGTGAATAACACATGGTGTATCACCTGCCACCGAAAATGACATGACACATACTAACCATCTATGAAAGTCTTACTTGCAAGTACACTGACCGTCATGTCTTTATTCCTCTATATGACCATACATTTGAGGCTAATGGAATTTTCTACTAGACTTGATTCAAGGGTTGAAATCAATCTCTAAGATTTGACATCAATGAAAACCATCTTTCCAAACTAACTGTCCAACAATCTCCCCCTTTGGCATTGATGGAAACACCAACATTGATAGTAACGCTGATGACAACACTGATGCTCCCCCTATGACCATTTCTTCTCATCAATGTTTCTCACTCTCCCCCTTTGACATCAATGGAAAAAGGGTCTCTTTCCTTGGTTCTAATCACCCTATCTTCATGCGTATTTTATCTCTCTTTGTTTCCAAGCCTTTTTTCTTTAACTTCACATGCTCATGTTCCTCTCCAAGTTCTTCTTCTGTTTTGATAAAAAATAGTGACTCCCCCTGAAAGTATACCTTCTATGACTTCATGTGCTTGACTCTTTAATATCTATCTCCCTTTGACATCATGGGAAAAAATACAAATCCCCTTGTCGATATGTCTCCCCCTGACCGTATGATAATGATATTCCTTTCTGAATCTCTTGATGATTTCTCTTCTCCTGACTTCTCTACAAGATATCGTGTAGATCAAATGTAGGTATAATTATAAGTGTTTCCTTTCTTCTCTTCCAGTGCTTGCTAATTTTCCATTTGTACTTCCTATTATATATATATGACATATATAAAAATCATTCAAAACTTGATTTCTTCATTCATTTTTCATGTTCACTTGACCATATTGTTCAACAATGTCCCTTTGATGATATAAATTCTATTGAAGGTTTCTCTTTCCCTGTTTTGTTGTTCCTTTCACTGCTTTTCTTTCTGTGACCAACTTATTTCAACTGATTCCATTGATACACTGCTATGCATCTTCTCTGACCCATGCTTTTTGTACCTTCTAATGATCTCATAAATCCATCTCTGTCCATATTTCATAAGTTGTCCATAACTAGGCTACTCAACTATCCACAATCCTGACCCATCTATCATTGTACTATAATGAATGCTTCATGATTACAACTGATAATCACATATTCTCGTTTCCTCAAACTGATTCAATTGTGTCCACTGGTCTTATATATATTCAAATCAAACTCTACATGTCTAGAAAAACCTGTACCTGAGATATCCCTAGCTAAATATAGACATGGAATAAAAACATAAAATTCTTCCTGTGTAACTTCCAACTGATACCTTTGTGGGAACACTACTTCTCAATCGACCAGTCTGTCACTATGTACTTCTGTTATTTTATTGCTCTGAATATTTCTCTACAAATACCTCAAACTACTCAAAGGATGGTTCTCTAATATATAGTAGCTACTGCATTGACTCCCCCTGTTCAATATTCATATTTACTGGGAGTCTCCAAGCTGGATGGCTCTGAAAAATACTCTCTATAATGCAAAGTAATATTTACCTTTGTCTATGGACTCATCATATTTTCAAACTCTAACTTCTTCCTTTCTTCTTATAGATTGATCTCGTACTATAATTACTGAAAGTACAATCTCTTGGGCATGTTCTTTATTCACTTTTTCTTCTTTTCTTTCTCGCATTACTGCAAATCTTATGATCTCCAGGATATGGTATTTATTCACCTATTCTTCTTGTTTTTCATTTCTTCTCCAAACCTTCCTGCATCTGAAATCTTCCTTTTTCCCTGTAGATTTTTTTTATCTCCAACTATTTACAATCCCCAGAGTATGACTTATGGGTTTCCTTCATTCATCTACTCTTCTTTTACCTATTCTTGTTTTATTTTCCAAACTTTCTTATATATGGTATTAGTGGTCTTTTTCATAGAAGTATCCATGATGCTTTTACAATCATGAGCTATGTGACCATAATTATTGCATTTGTAACATTCAATGTTATGTGGGGCCACATAAGCATTTCTTTCTTGAACATTTCTTCCATAAGCCTTGCAATATGTAATTTTATGTCCAAAGTTAGTACAATAAAAACAATGACCATAAAACAAATTTAAATATTTGGGAGTGAATGATCTTCTCTGTGGTGTAGTCCTTATGAATTCCTTCCTTGGCTGATCATGATCATGATTGAAGCCTCTTTGTGCATTGAATGTGGAGGGTCTTCTTGAAGATGTATCTCTATTATTTTTCTTTGATTCTGGCTGACCGTGATTCCTTCCTTTGAGTACTTCTACATAACTCTTAGACTTTTGTTCATTCTTCTTTTATGGAAACCTAGAGTTCTTCTCTTAAACATTCTCTGCTGATGATGTGGATGTTGCTATCTCTTCATCACTCTTGTTGAGATGGACGATTTTTTCTATGAATGTGAAAACTTGTTCTTCAAGCTTCTCAACCTCCTTTTCTTTCTTCATCATCTGAGTCTTCACGACTTCTTTTGTTAAATTTGATTCTTCAAGTTGGATCTTCAAGGAGATGGTTTCCTTTTCAATTCTTCTTTCTTCTTGACCAAATTTTTCTTCAATTTGATTTAAGTCCTCAGTTATTTCCTTTAGATGATCTATCAAAATATTTTCTCTTTTCTCTGCTTCCTTTCTTTCAGCTTCCAAACACTTCTTCTATTCCATTGTTTCCTTTCTTAGTGTTATTATCTCATCTTCTACACACTACTTTTCTTCCATCTGACCTTTGTAGGTTTCTTCAATCTTTCTAGCTTGTTTTGGTTGAGCTTTTAGTTTCATAATGACTTGTTGGGATTCTTCAGAACTTTCTTGAGAATTCTTCTTGACTAATTTTTCCTCAATAGACTTGTTCTTCTTTCTTTCTTTTGTCAAATCGTCTAAAGCACTGATCAACTCTACTTTAAGGTCTACTATGCCTTCTTCATTTTTTGAATCTGTCTGACATGACAAGCATATTTATTCTTGTTATGTTATTGCGTGTTCTTTAGCATTATTTGTATTTGTGATGGGATATTACTCAAAGTAGATATTATGTAACTTATACCAAAGTTATTTAGCTGATGAACATTTTCCAACCTTTTCTCTTACTGAATTAGATAATCCTTCCCAGATGAAATCCATTGCTATTTTGTTGTTTATTTCCAATTCTTTCTTGGCTATTGTTTTTGGCTTCTTTGTAGTGGTGTATCTTGTAACAATTGAGTATCAAACATCATAACCATGTGATCTTATGAAATTTTCATTATGTTGCTCCACATATCATAATTCAGACCATTTTGACCATCAAATTGTGGTATTCCATTTCTATACAAACTATTTCTCTTGATGATCTTCCTTCCAGTGGTTAAACTAATTTCTTGAAGGAACTGCTCTAATACCAATTATTGGACTACTAAGAGGGGGGTTGAATCAATATGAACACTTTTACCACTTTTAACCACAATATATATTGTTTAACTTTATGAGTAGTTTATCAATAACATTCAAACCATTGTGAGAAGAATAAATAAGTAATGAATGGTAAGAAATCACGAAAGTATATGATACACCAAAATTCTACATGGAAACCCAATGCAGGAGAAAACCATGGAATGCTTTTCTTATATTTTAGAAGAAATACATTCATAGGAAGCACTAACTTCCTTGTTTTCTAGCTACAAATTGAAGGAGGTTCCAACCCCCTAGTTTCTCAGGCTCCAACCTGAAGGAAGATGCAACTCCCTTAGTTTTCTGGCACCGAACGGAAGGAGGCTACAAACCCCTTTCCTTTCCCCTTCCTGCCTCCATGAAATATAAGTGTAGAAAAACTATCATTACCACAATAACTGCCACTGTCACATCAACATGTAACTAGTCAACTTGTCACATCAACCTGTCACTGACGAACTTGGCCAAACTGTCATTGTCATCGATACTCAACCAACTCCTCTCACATGGATCATATACCAAGGACATCTCTCAACTAGATTTCCAACATCACCAACACATTCCTCTACCAAGCATGTACCAATATCACCAACATACCATCACAATATATGTGTCTCAACCATGTACCAAATCATGTACCAAACCATCAACCTGTTCCATACCAAGCATCAACTGTGTACCACAACCTATATGACAACAAGTGTATCAACCATGCACCAACACTTGTACAATGTACCTCAACCATAAACCATGTACATCAACCATCAACCAATTACATCAACACATGTACGATACCATGTGCCATAACAAGTGCATCAACCATGCACCAATCTTGTACCATATCATGTATCAATCATGAATCAATCTTGTACCATATGATCCATCAAATATTTACCAACATACGTATCAATGTATAAACCAAAACCTCAAGCATGCATCATAATCAACCAAGATCATATACCAAGTATATGCCTCAAATATATTCCAATATCACAAATATGTGACTCACCATAACAACCATATACAATGTACCAAGGATATGTCTCAAGCATGTATCAATAAAACCAAAGCATGAGCCTCAACAATATACAACCATAAACAAAAAGGGGCCTCCAATATATGCCTTAATAATTTTCCATACCATCCATGAAACAAGTCTAATGAACTATCACATCAACCATGCATGAAATCCTCACTATTGTGCAACCTCATCTTGTACCAATATCTTCAAAAATACATGTCAACCAAATTGCCTCAAACATGTACCATATGACACAATATATGCCTCAACAAAATACCAAAGAACGTGTGCCAAGTACAAACAACAAGTGCACCATTAGTGTGCCTATGCCTATGTGAATCGTACAACATGTACCATACAACCAATAGTACCTCAAGGGAATATACTCAACCTCACATGACCATACCTCAAGCAATGACCAAGATTCAACTTCAAATAGCCATATAAACATACCTTTTACTTCTGTAGAATATTCTAATATACCTAGACACTATCACACATTCCTATAGACTCTCCTTAGCTTCTGCAACCTGTTACAAATGTCCTCCTTCAAATATGGCTTTGCCTTGTGAGACGAATCTTGTTGTATAGCAGGGCCTCTCCTAACAAGCCATAAACAACCTATGGGGTTTCCTTGCGAGACACTAGTAGTTTTACCCATGGGGATCAACTAAATTAGGGTTTTTCACAAAACCCTCTCTCTCCTCTACAATCACGAAACTTTTCTTTCACTCCTCCTTTGCTGCCTCAGACTTGTGCTACCTCATATTTGTCAATAAAATTCTTGGCAAAAACCTTTCACAAGATAGATATTCAATGTGTTCAATAGGTTCTAATGGGAGTCTCTTGATATCTTATTTATACTTCCCAAGTGCCTTCCTTTAGGGGAATTCTTGTAACCTTTTTACAACTTTGACTTCTTCTAGGGCTAACCCAGATTCTTGTTGCAACTAATTTACCCATAATTAGTAAACTCATAATTTATTTGTTACAACTACTTTACCCATAATTAACTTCTTGTTGCAACCACTTTGACTAAAAAATTTCTCGATGACTTTCTAGGGGCTTCTAGAATAATTGACTTCTTGTTGACCTTCTAGGGGTTTCTAGATTATTCTTGAGGTTCCTCCAACTTTACAAAGCCACATATCCCTAACTGTGAGGAACCAAATGGTGTACCACCTATCACTTGAAACATCATGACACATATTATCCATCTATGATAGTCTTACTTGCAATTACACTAACCTTCATGTCTTTATTACTCGATATGACCATACCTTTGGGGCTACCAGAATTTGCTATCATACTTGCTTCAAGGCTTGACATCAATTACAGCCAACTGTCCAAACTAATTTTCCAACATCATCGATCTATAGAGTGTTTGATATTCTTCCTTATATTCATCATCTTTGCTCAACTTGCAACTACTCACTATAGGAGTACTTATGGGTTTACAATCTTCCATTCCAAACTTCTTCAACATCTCTTTGATGTACTTGGTTTGGGAGATGAAAATTCCTTCATCCAGTTGACATATGTAATACCCCTATGATGAACCCCAGTTGTACATACAAATGTAAATGTTTTATAGGCTGGTGAGCCAGGTTGTTATAGGCTAAAAGGATTATGTGGTTATTAGGCCAAAGATCCTAGATGCTAAAATCAAGTGAGCCTATTTTTGTAATTGTAAATAATATTCATATTATTAATAAATTACACCATTGTTGCAGACCAACCACAAAAAAGAGATGATCCAGATGGATGTCAATGGCCTACCACCTATTTCAACTGGCTCATTTTAGCAGTTTTCTAGTTTGGCAGGTTTTTCCCTAGTTTTCAGGTCCTTGACTTGCGGGGCCATTTTGAGGCCCTAAACAACATTTTTTAGGGCTTGCCATAGTCAAAATGACCTTTGATATATAGCATCAAAATGTGTATTCCTTGGATAGACCTTTCCAATGGGCTATCGTGCGCCTAAAACGAAGATCATATGCAAAAGTTACGACCCCGGGAAGTTGATGTACTAACTTACCCAAACGGAGCCCACATGACTTTTGGCGCTTCATCTCCTAGGGTTAGGTTTTTTGGATGTATAGGGTTTTTGAAATTCTTGTTTATTGTAAAAATTCCTTCAAAGCCTCATTTTAATCATGTTCTTGTGAATGAGCGCAACCGTCACACCTCTTCTCAGAGATAAGCCGCCACCATTCTAGCAAACTTGTTTCTGTTACATTTTACAGTTTCATCTTACTTCCTTATTGAATAGAAACCAATTTTACTGTATATATGTTATTATTTGTTAAGAATATTTTGATAATAATCTGTATTCATTTCTTTCTGCAAATATATTCTGGATCAGTGGTATCAGAGCGGTCTGCTCCTTGTCGTTCTTAATGCATGTCCCCAATGAGGTCAGGGTACAAATAATTGGGTCTCGAGCTTGTTTCTCTTGAGGAAAAAATATCTTGCACGCCCAAATGACCTCTCATGGAATAAGAAAACAAAGACGATGGGACATGAGCTCCCTTCAAAATGTTTCTCAAGGAATCCCTCACACAATAGAGGAATGAGATGATGGATATTTTTGCGCAAATCCTTCGGTGGGTACCAACAGGCGATGCATCTTCCTCAAATGGAGACGTCGATCCCTTCAAGGTACAAATCAACGTCAATATTCCTATATTTGAAGGTCATATAGATGAATATGCAGTAGACAAATGGTTGAATCTGCTAGCAGGGTATTTGTTTGTCCATAACTTCTCTAATAGAGAAAATATTACTTTTGTGCTCCTCAAAGCCATCCCCCATGTCAAAGATTGGTGGGAAACTTTCTGTGAGCTAAAGGAAATAGAGGAACCCTCATTATTTACATTCTCATTCACCTAGGAGTCCTTCAAAGATTTTATTAAGTAACAATACTACCCTGTTGGAAGTTATGATGACCTATACACAAAATGGACCACATTGTGACAGGAAAGAGACCAAGTGGTGCCCGAGTTCACAAATATCCTCCATACCTTACGCACCAATATGGGTATCAAATATTCTAAGAAACATCTAGTGCTCAAGTATCACGACGGTCTACATAGATACATCTAAGACGAAATGGAGTTTCTGGACATCTCATCCTTGGGAGAGGCCTATCGATATGTCGCCAAAATCGAGAAGAAGCTCAAACAAAAGACGCAGAATTTTGGGCCTTGGAACCCCTCATAGCAAAAGTAAGGAAAGGGTGGCCCCAAATCATAGAACAAAGGATAGTGAAAATACAAACAACCTCAGGACAACTAGTCCAGGATGCAAACAAATAAGGAAACCGAAAAGATAAATAAAGATACCGGGAAGTGGTGTGACTTCCATAAGAGCCCCTGGAATAACATTGTTGATTGTCACTCAAAGTAGTCACTGGTGGATGAGGTGAAAGCCTCTAAATCAAATGTGGGTTCTGACTCTGAGTCAAAACCAGAAAGGGGTAGACAGATCATTGACATAGAACCCAGTGCTATCATTGCCACCACCAAGCTCTAGCCCAGTCAACCAGAAAAGACAGAGGAAGGCGAGTGCCTTTTTAATTCACAAATGTGGGTGAAGGGTACCTCGCTACACTTCACCTTTGATAGCAGTATCCAAAAGAACTTCATCTTAGGATAGGTTGTCAAGCGACTCACCCTAACGACAATGTTGCACCTACATCCCTACACCATTGGATGGCTCCACCAAGGAATTGACATCCACGTCAGCCAACAATGTCGCCTGTCATACGGCATCAAGCCCTTCAAAGATGAGGTATTTTGTGATGTTTCCCCTCTCGAAGTTTGTAATGTTCTTTTGGGACAACCATATTTATGGAATTGTCATGATGTATATGAGTCTAGGCATTGTAGTGTTATTATTACTTTGAACAAGAAATTGTACAGGATACCCGAGGAAGTCCCACCCAATGCTATTTCCTTGATATCTACCAAGAAATGTAGAAAGGTCATCTCTTAGATGGGGAAGTTTGTATTCTTCTTGATTCACTCTCAGAATGAGCAAAATATAGCAGCCACATCCAGGGTCTCCGCGACCGGCCTCTCCACACAATAGAAGCAAGTGGATAAGGTTGTGTAAGAATACTTAGATATATTCTCCTCACCTACCAGGGTACCTATGCACTGTTAGGTCAAGAACCCCATCGATATGACCCCTGACGCACCAATTCCCAATGGTATAGTCTACTACCTCTCTCTGTTATAGAATGAGGAGATCAAGGAACAGATCCAAGAACTGCTCCACAAGGGGCACATTCTCCCCATCTCATCACCTTGTGGGAGCCCAATCATGCTAGTACATAAGAAATATGGAACCTGGTGACTCTACATTGATTATTGGTCCCTGAAGAAAATCACAGTCAGAAAATAGCACCCAATTCCCTGAATCGACGACCTCCTTGATAATCTCACAGGGGCCAAATACTCCAGTAAGATTGATTTGAAGTCTCGCTACCACCAAGTCCTGATAGAACATATAGATTTATGGAAGATTGCCTTCAAGTCAAAGGAAGGTCTTTTTGAATGGTTGGTCATGCCCTTTTGTTTGACAGATTCTCTAGCCACTTTCATGAGGATGATGGATGATATCCTGTGACCATTCACCAATACTTTTGTAGTGGTGTATCTAGATGACATCCTCATTTACATAAAGACTTGGGTAGAAAACTTGCAGCATATTTAGTAGGTTCCGCACACCCTGTGACAATACCAACTCTAGTTCAACTTGGAAAAATTATCCTTTGGCATGGACAAGGTTCATTACCTAGGATACATCATTGATCATCATGGCATACATGTGGATCTAGCTAAAATCCAAGCCATCCATGATTGTCCAACCCCAACCACACTCATTGAGCTTAGGAGCCTCTTGGGCCTTGCCAATTTCTACCACAGGTTCGTGTTGGGATTCTCCCATATTATATGGGCTCTCATCCAAGTAACCAGGGGTGGTGGTAAGGAGAAATGTGTGTGGGTCCGGTCCCAACAACAAGTGTTCTATGATTTTAACAAGTGCTTGTGCTCAACCCCAGTACTTTCACTATCGGACCTGCAACAAACCTTTGAGATCAAGACATATGATTCAGACTATGTTGTGGGAATTTTTCTCACTCAGTACGACCACCCCGTGGCCTATTATAGTGAGACACTATCATATGTTGTTCATAAGTACCCTACTTATGACAAAGAAATGTACTCCATTGTGCAAGCCTACCACCAGTGGAGAAATTACATTCTTGGGAAGGAGACATTCATCCACACAAATCATAATCCACTGCAGTTCATGTAGACACAAGGAAAATTGCAGAATGATCGCCATCAAAAGTGGTCCATGTACTTGCAGCAATTCCACCTCAACATCAAGTATAAATAGGGAAGAACCAACTGCGTCACTGATTGCCTCAACAAACTACCAATCGTGGCACTCATCATGGTTCTAGAATCTTGTGGCCATGAGACCTTTGTATGGACCAACCTCTATGAGACAGACCCAGACTTCAACACCACCTAACAAATGTTGGGCGCAAATGCAGTTGTCACTAATTTCCATCTTTAGGATGAGTTGTTGTTCCATATGGGCCATATTTTCGTTCCATCAAGAAAGCGAGCAAATATGATATGGGAATCACACTACAGTCTGATGGTAGGACACTTCGACATCAAAAATACAGTGGAAATGATGCAGAAACATTTCTATTGGTCAAAACTTCAACAAGAGGTCAGCAAGTATATCAGGTCTTGCACTGCCTACATGATTGCCAAACCGACCACTAAGAAATAGGGCCTATACACCCCTCTTACTACTATTGAAAGGCCATGGGAATCCATCTCAATGGAATACATGTCAGGCCTCCCATCCACCAAGTGGGGCAATGACTATCTTTTTGTGGTTGTGGATCACTTTTCTAAGATGGCGATTCTAGCTGCCTACAAGAAGAGTATCACAATAGAGGCCACTACCAAGCTCTTCTTTGAATGAGTTTGGGTACATTTTGGAATCACACAAACCATTGTCTCATATCAGGATAGTTGATTTCTCAACACATTCTGGTCAAGCCTCTGGTCACTGCTAGACATCAAGCTCACCAAATCCATGGCCTTCCAGCCCTGGAAAGATGGCCAAACTGAGGGTGTAAATTGAATGATCCTACATATCCTGTGCATGTATAATTCCAAGCACCCTCACACATGGGATGAGAGTCTCCCCTAAGTTCAACATATCTACAATCGAGCCTTGCATAGCTCAACCAGACATAACCCCTTTCAGGTGGGGTTGGGATTCCAACCATTGGGTCCCATAGATGTTGCACTACCCCTTGCGGTCACCTCGGACGACTCATCTCCTACTCCAACTGAAGTTGAAAAAGCCACCTGGTTCATTGAGCAGATCCAACACATCCACCAATAGGTTCAATATATCCTACATAAGTCTAATGACAAGTACAAGCAGTGCCGTGATCAACATCGGGTGCCACATAAGTTTCAGGTGGGTGAAAAAGTTTGGTTTCACTTGCAGAAAGAGCGCCTTATAGGATCCCATTGGAAGCTTCACCCACTCCATTATGGGTCGTACACCATCACCAATGGTGTGGCTAAGAATTCTTTCAAGCTCAACATTCCTCCTTTCCTTGGCTTGCACCTAGTGTTCAACGTGGATATCTTTCGATCATATTTCCCACCATTATTTGACACCTGAGAGATAATAGAATAAATGAAACCAATAGAGATCAACCCCAACTACATACAATAGGAATCTAGTGATCCGATTGTGGACAAACAGATCAAGGTAACTCTCTAGCAAAGGATCCATCTTTATCGAGTTGTCAAAGCAGGGCAGCTCCTGCACCAAGGCAAGTGGCTCACCCAAGGCCAAATTTAGCAGAAATTTCCTCATCTAATGGAAGAACTCAACGAAATGAAGAACATTTCTTCCTAAGGGGGCAAGATTGATCCAGATGGATTTTTTTGGCCTCCCACCTATTCCAATTGGCTCATTTTGGCAGTTTGGTAGTTTTTTCCCTAGTTCTTGGGTCCCTAACTTGCGAGGTCATTTTGAGCCCTTAAACAATGTTCTTTAGGGATCACCACAATCAAAACGACCTTTTGTAGATAGTATAAAAATGTGTAGTCCTAGTATAGACCTTTCCAATGGGCTATCGTGCGCCTAAAACATATATCGTATGCAAACGTTACAACCCCGAGAAGTTGATGTACTAACTTACCCAAACGTGGCCCACATGAATTTTGGCGCTTTATCTCCTAGGGTTAGGTTTTTTGGATGTATATGGTTTTTGACATTATTTTTTATTGTAAAAAGGCCTTCAAATCCTCATTTTAATAATCTTCTTGTGAATGAGCACAACTGTCACATCTCTTCTCAGAGATAATCTGTCACCATTCTAGCAAGCTTGTTTCTGCTGCATTTTGCAGTTTTAGCTTATTTCCTTATTGAATAGAAACCAATTTTACTGTATATCTATTATTATATGTTAAGCATGTTTTGATAATAATATGTATTCATTTTTCTCTGCAAATATATTCCAGATCAAGAGATGGGGGGATAAACTCCACTAGAAAGGGAAAGGGGGGCTAAGAGTCTAGGAATGGGCTAAGCTAGGGGGATTAATCCCATTGGAATATTATATTAGTATTCCTTAAAGCTAAAGTAATGGATATGAATATATCCTAAGTTCTAAAGTAGGGAAAAGGGAGTCCCTTGGGTGCCAAGTGTCTTAAAAGACACATGCATATATATATTTGGGGACATAGTGTGAAGGGGGGATTTATGGATTATTTCCTTCAGGGAGGAATCTATGAATCGTACCTTAAGGTACCGGACTATAACGAGAACCTGTAACTATACTGGTTAGTTCAAGAGTTGAATTGAAGAAGCAGTTTTTTAGGCCCATAGGATGGAAGAAGCGGTGTTTTCGGGATCATGAGCAGTTTCTCTATGTGAGAAACTACTCGGAATTGTTCCCTAGTGCACTGGGAAATAGTGATAGGGCTCTAAGACTTTATTGTTCAGCCTGTTGCTGAAGCCCTGAAAGGGAAGTGGGGTAGCTAAGAGACTGTTGATCAGAGAAGGGGCACACTTCCTAGGGTGGTACATGCCTGTGGGGAATGAGATATTGTAGGCTAGTTTCAGTAGTTGGGCACCTTGGACTGAGCAATTATGTTTCTTTTCATACCTTAGATTGGATTAGTATTCCCTTTGCCCTGGTAGAGTTTATCCCTATCTCAAGGGTGACCCACTGTTGATATTATGAGTAGTGTGGTCTATGGTTGGGAGGAACATGGAAGGTGTGCATGCATTTGGTGTTTATTTATGGAGATAAGTGTCTTTCATGTGCTTATTTCATTTACTGTTTGTGTGCAATTATGAGTTTCTTTCATGAAATCCTTGTTGTTAAATTTGTATATGAATTGTTATTGTTGAATGCATGTTGTTATTATTTATGATTAACTTCACTGATATGAAAAATTTATTATTTAATTTAATGGTATCAGAATTCAACATTTGGATGTGGCATTTCCCAACCTTGGTGGCTGGGTACGTTACAAAATAGTATCGGAGCAAATTTTTGTTGAGTTTTCAGTAATGGGGACATTACAAATTAGTACCAGAGCTATGTCATAGTGTATTATGGAGTAGTGTGACCTATCCTAGGTGGATGGGGATGTTACAAATTGGTATCAGATCCTAGCTTTCAATACTGAGCCTACATGGGACATTTTGCAGAGCGACCGTGGTGAAATGGAATGAAATTGGGGAAAAGCCCCAATTTCCTGCAACAAATTAATGGCAAATTCAAAGTGAAAGAGTCAAATTTGAAAAGAAGAGAACAAAAATTTGTTTATAAGGATTTATTTGGTTGTATTGAGCTTAATTATAAATCTCTAATCATGGCCCAAGAAGGAATTTCATTTTTGGGCGACTTTGAGCATTTTTGGAATTTTGGAAAATATGCAAAATTGGAAAAAATTTTGGTATTTTTCCATATGCTGATGTTATCATGATGTGGGGGGGAACATGTCAACTCACATGGTGGAAAGTGAAATGTTATTCCATGGTTTTAGGTACACGGAGGTAGGGAGGTATAAATGGTTAAGTTTTGTGACTTATCATGAGTCTGTGAGTCCACAAATCCGAAGAAGTGGAAAAATGGTTAAGTGTTGAGACTTTTCAGACGAACTTATGAAAGAAAGGTTACAATATCATGGTTCCATGAGTCTACGATTCCACAAGTATGAAGAAGTGGAAAAATGGTTAAGTGTTGGGACTTATCATGAGTCTGTGAGTCCATGAGTTCATGAGTCCGAAGAAGTGGAAAAATGGTTAAGTGTTGATATGTTTTGGATGGAATTATGAAAGAAAGGGTACAAGACCATGGGTCCATGAGTCCACGAGTCCACAAGTCTGAAGAAGTGGAAAAATGGTTAAGTTTTGGGACTTATTTTGAGTCTGTGAGTCCGAAGAAGTGGAAAAATCATTAAGTGTTGAGACTTTTCGGACGAACTTATGAAGGAAAGGTTACAAGATTAAGTCCATGAGTTCGCAAGTCTGGAGAAGTGGAAAAATGGTTAAGTGTTGGGACTTATTATGAGTCTATGATTCCATGAGTCTGCAAGTCCAAAGAAGTGGAAAAATGGTTAAGTGTTGAGACTTTTCGTATAGACTTATGAAAGAAATGTTATAAGACCGTGAGTCCGCGAGTCTAAAGAAGTATAAAAATGGTTAAGTGTTGGGAATTATTATGATTCTGTGAGTCTGTAAGTCCATGATTCTGAAGAAGTGGAAAAATGGCTAAGTGTTGGGACTTATCATGACTCTGTGAGTTCCTGAGTCTGCAATTCCAAAGAAGTGGAAAAATGGTTAAGTGTTGAGACTTTTCGGACGGACTTATGAAAGAAAGGTTACAAGATCATGATTTCGTGAGTCCGAAGAAGTGGAAAAATGGTTAAGTGTTGGGACTTATTATGATTCTATGAGGCCGTAAGTCCACATAGATTAAAATAATCTAAGTGTGGGATTCATGCTTTTGTGAGTCTATGAGTTCGCGAGTCCACAAAGATGAAAATGGTTAAGTATGGGAACTCTTCGGATGAACTTATGAAAGGGAGGGTTACGCCTTCATGAGTCTGCGAGTCTGCGAGTCCATGAGTCTGTGATTTCGCATTGATGAAAATAATCCAAGTGTTGAGACTTTTTGGGCAGACTCATGAAATAAATAACTTTGATACATTATTGGAACAAAATTGTACATAATTTCATGGATCTTGTTAAATTATTTTAGCCTAATAAATTTTGTTGGCTACACATTTCATAGAGTTAGCAACATTTATATCAAAACATGATCACCACAAAGTTCAAAATCATGGAATATGCACAGGGGGATTATAGCCAGGAATATGAGATCAGAGGGATGTATGTTAATATGGGTAATGAACGTACAAATTCAAATAGACATGGAGAAGGTAAGGAAGAAAGCATGAAATTGGTAAAGATTATACAAAGTTTGCAAAAGGATGTCCATAGTTATAAAGTTGATAATGAGAGACTTATGAAATCCAAGGAGCAACAAGAAGGCTTCAACATCAAGTTGATGCAGAGCTTGGACATAATAGAGAAGAAGATGGATAAGGAGACTGAGTCAAGCAGATCAGGGAGCCATAAGTATTATGATAAGAGGATAAGAACAAGAAGTGTTGGCATAAATCACCATCATTTTCCAAGGAATTCAACTAAGAGAGCACACAAAAGTTCCATTCCATCCCCTGTTAGGAAGCATAAGAAAAGGTTCGGGGTGGATGAATTACAAGGGGAGATGAAAAAAATCAATCCTCATACATTTGATGGTGAGCACAAGAAGGATGAGGATGCAGAGACATGGTTTATAGGCACAAGGAACTATTTTCATTTTCATAATTACTCTTCAAAAGCAGAAGGAATAATTTCCATCTATCAGGTCAAAGGAAAAGCATCAATGTGGTGGGATCAATTTGTGCAGGTGAAACACATTGATGAGAAGATGGTCACTTGGAGGGAGTTCAAGAGGTATTTCCAAAATAAATACTTGACTAAGAGATATAATGATAAGAAAATGAAGGAGTTCTTTGAACTCAAGATTGGGAGTATGCCCATAGATGAGTATGAGAGAAGGTTTTTAGAGTTGTTGAAATATGTTTCCTTCATCAAGGATGAACAAGCTAAGATTCAGAGGTACCTGAGTGGTTTGTCATATTTTATCAGTGATAAGATACAGTATAACGCTCCCAAGACACTAGAAAAAACTATAAGGAGGGATAAATTCCTTTATGATCAGCATAGAGGAAGACCTACTTTACAAAGGACGTGGGAAGACAAAAAGAAAAGTATGATAGACCAGAGGAAGAGGGGGATCAAGACACCATTCTTCAGAAATAATTCTTAGAGACAACCAACCTCTAAAGAACCCAGAATGATAGAAACAATAGGGAAAATACCAAGGAGGCCACCTATTCAATGTTGGGGTTTTGGAGGAGATCATGTGTTGAGATATTGCGTCACGGAGGTAAAAAAGTGAAGACTTATTACAATGTAAAACGATCTGAAATAGTGGGGGACATGTGAATAAGTGTACCAAGGATCTATGCAACTATGGATAACAAGAAAGATGAGTTTCAGTCACACATGATTGAAGTGGAAGGTAAAATCAACAACCAAACCATTGCTATTTTAATTTATTCGGGATCTAGTCATGGTTATCTAGATCCTAATATGGTGGAAAGATTTCAATTGGCAAGAAGAAATCTTGGAAAACCTTAGATGGTGCAAATATCTATAATATCTAAAAGAAAAATTCATGGGATGGTTAAATCATATCCAATGAACATGAATGGATTGAACACCAGGGAATATTTGAACATCATACCTTTAGGTTCCTATGACTTCCTAATTGGTATGGATTGGTTGGACCAACATCATGTTGTCCTAGATTATTATAATAAGGAATTTACTTTCTTAGATGAGAAAGGGAATTTAAGAACAATACAAGGAATTCCCAAGGCAGTAACTGTTAGATAAATTCCATACTTGCAGCTGAAGAAGAGTTACCGAAAAGGGTGTCAAATATTTGCAGCACATATGGAAGAGACACCTAAAGATAAGGTACCAAATATTAACGATTATGCAATCCTAAAAGAGTTCAAGGATGTATTCAACGAAATACCGATATTTCCACCCAAGAGATATATTGACTTCTCCATCAATCTTGTGCCAGGAGAAGCTCCAGTATCTAAGACTCCTTACAGGATGAGTACACTAGAGCTAAAGGAATTGGAAATGAAACTAGAAGAAATTCTGAAAAAGGGGTACATACACCCAAGTGTGTCACCTTGGGGTGCCCTAGTATTATTTGTGAAGAAAAAGGATGGAACTTTGAGACTTTACATAGACTTCAGGAAGTTGAACAAGGTAATTGTGAAGAACAAGTATCCTTTTTTGAGGATACATGACCTATTTTATCAGCTCAAAGATGCAAAAATATTCTCCAATATTGATCTCAGGTCAGGCTATCATCAAATGAGAATTAGAGAAGAAGACATCAGCAAGACAACCTTTAAAACTAGGTATGGAAATTATGAGTTCAAAGTGGTGCCATTTGGGTTGTCAAATTCACCAACTGTCGTCATGTGTCTCATGAATGGTATATTCAGAAATTACTTGGACAAGTTCGTTATTGTCTTCTTGGATAATATTTTGATATATTCTAAGTCTGAAGAAGAGAATGAGCAACACTTAATAATGGTGTTACATGTACTGATGGAGCATCAGTTGTATGCCAAATTGAGCAAGTGCTCATTCTACTAGAAGAAAATTCATTATTTGGGCCATATTATTTTAGAGGAAGGGATAGCAGTGGATCTAGAAAATATAAGAGCCATTGAAGGATGACCAACACCAAGTGTTGGCCCTAGGTTATGGAAGTAAGCGAAGATTAAGAAGAAAAGACAGAATGCGAACTACGCGGGAAACACAGTGACTGATACTAGGTCAAAGTGAGAAGAAGAGCAGAAAAGATGGAGCAAAGTAAGATAAAGCAAGACGTTGGATGAAGAGATCGAGGATGATGGATCAGCAAGGAAGACATATTGTGGAAAACTCAGCAAGCGGAAAATCCACCAATTGATGCTCCGAGAGCACCAGATGAGAAAGGAGGAAAGACAGGCTGGTGAAGATGTAAAAATGCGAGTCAAGTTGACCTAGGGTTTTAGACACCTAGGGTTTAGGTATCTAGGGTTTTGGAACTTAGGTTTTGACCTAAGGCTGTCGGTGAGCTATTGTAATGTATAAATAAGAACCTAGATGAGGGAAGTGTAAATTCTAACCTTGTACAATATCTACTGCAAACTGATGTTCAGAAAAGAACAGAAAATATACAATGGCAAATACAAACAGTACACAGAGATTTTTCACCTGGAAACCCAAACCGGGAAAACCAACATATATTATATTTATAAACATTGTGTTACATTGTTTACAATACAATATACATATAGGAGCCAGCGGCATCCAA
>JASDQU010029384.1:18186-28803 GCA_032191745.1 Picea mariana | reverse complement strand
TTAACCATTAATCATATCAAAACATGGTGAACAATGGTTAAACATCGTCAATCACAATTAAACATGGTAAAACATAACCAACTATTTTAAAAGATAGTCAAACATGGTGCACCATATTCAACCATGGTAAACCATGGTCAACCACAGTTGATCGTGGTGAAACATGGCCAACCATGTCCAGCTATATTCAACTATGTCCAGCCATGGTCATTCATGTGCAAACATGGATGACCATTGTCAAGCACGGTCAAACATGGATGACCACGGTCAAACATGGATGACTATGGTCGAACGTGGTTAACCATGGTAAACCATAATCAACCATGGGTAACCACATTCACCCATAGTCATTGTTGGTGTTTTTCACAATTTGTAAGACCCTAGGTTCAAGTTATCTATGACCAACAAAACCCACCAGACACCGGCTCTTTCGACATCACCCTCTTGTGCAGATGAAGTCTCACCTGAGGTATCTATTGGGACTGCAAGAACCAGGTTTCTACTGTAGTGAGGGAATGGGAGGAGACCCTTTTGTTCATTCTTCCTTATTAGTTCTTTGTGCGTAATTTTGTTCTTTTTTTGTATTAACTTACTTAGCAATTTAGATTCATATTCTCATTATATTCCATATCACTGCATAACCTCATTGTTGTAACAATCATGACTATTGTGAAAGGATTAAACATAACAAAATTCTACTCTACTATGAATCTAGACATAATTCATAAGAATCACATAACAAACATATGACACAAGATTTAACGTGGTTCACCCAACTCTGGGCTACGTCCACAACAACTGGCTTTTTTATTACGCGTTTAGTAATGGTTTCAGGATTGTGCATTGCGCTTACAAATATATATCATGGTTATCGTTATCTTCTCTTAGCCTAGTCACTCTGCAGTGCAAGCCTCTCTCTTTCTGCATCATTCCTTACCTTCAGACATCGATTCCCTCCCTTTCCATCCTATCAACCTTCTTACTGACACGCGTTCTCGACAGTTTGGAATAGACTCCACAATACTTCCCAAGAATAACCACACAGAAGAACCAACAATAAGGAACCCTTATTCCCCCAACCCATTACATATTTATATATACAATCTATGACTTAAAACCCTACTTGGTTTCACCCCAAAACCCTTATTACCATGCATGATATCTCCAATTCATTGGTTGTTCGACTACTTTATTCTTCTTTTTCGTCTGCATGTTGCTTTTGCATTATGACTGCCTTTCCTCCTGTTTTTGTGTGTCCTTCCATCTTTAACTTGCCAAGGTGTCAACCTTCCTTTTCGCCCGCTTTATTCTGCTACTTTATTCTTCTCTATGCTTTATTCTTCTTCATGTTTTATTCCACTTACTGTGCACTGTCCTTCTGGATGCACCTCATCTGCGCAATTCCTTGTCTTTCTTCTTCTCCTCTATGCATCTCTTCTGCACACTTCTTATATACTTAAGATTTTCCCCAAAATTGGATTCCAAAACTTCCTATTGAACATGCCCCCAACACTCACCTATGGCTCGTCCCGAGCCACTCAGGCATGTCGCCTGCTCTTCCATGCCGCAACAAAATTTTGGGAGGTTCCTTTTCTACCTCCACTTCTTTAATTATCGTGGCCTTTTTTTTTCAATCTCCTCGGCCCCCTACACAGTCAATACTGTGATTTTTTCCTCTACTTCATATGCTGCATGTTTTACCTTTCCCTACATAGTGTCCAACTCCCCTATTATCCTCACTGCTTCTTCCTGTAGTGGTCCCAATCATTGTTGAAGGATCTTCTACTGATTCCTCATTTTATCCACTTCCACATATGACTTCCTGTTGTGCCAAAATTGTTGTCATATGCTTTGCTAGTGGAAGTGTAGGGACCCTTTCTAACGCTTGTTTCTCCTGTTCTTGTTCTTCTCTTAACTTGGCCTCTATGGCCTTCATATCAAGGTCTTCTACTAATTCTGTCCAAATCTGCGCACTCTCCTCACAGAGTTTTGCACATTTTCCTTCTATCCTCTTAATGTTGGAAACTGTTTTCATCGCCATTATTTCTCTTCCTTCTAGCAATTTCGGTGGAATTCCTGGCATGCTCCATAATTGCAAGTCCTCAATATGCAATCTAAAGTCCTTGATCACTTCACCAATTTTTAACACTTGTTCTTCCATAGTATATTCTACTATTATGGGGACTTTTGGAACTTATTTGTATAGTTTCTGGACAAGTGCTTGGGTTTTCTACACTATATGTTCAGCTTCATCCTTCTCCTTCAATACCTCCTCCACCCGAACTTCAATGTAATATACCAGATATAAAAAGTATGCAGAATAGAAATAAAATGCTAGAAATGGCAAAATAACAACAATATAACCAGAACAATCACCATAATAGCACTGAAATGATATAAGAATAACAACATAAATAACACTTTGATTCTGAAAGTAATGTTCACGGGCCTCTTCGAGGGGGAAACCTCTAGTTGAGCAGAGCTCTATTACAATAATATCCAAGCTAGGGTTCTCATACCCTCGATCCCTATTTATACTAAATATGTCTATCAAAAGAAGCATCTAGAGGAAGATCCTTCTAGAAGCAAAAGCTTCTATTAGGTCTTCTTACATTTGACTTATTCTATTTTATTGCAAGGCCTTATTAATATTGACCTTTATTACATCCAAATATATTGTTCTACCTATGTGCAGGTTAGGACCCTAACATGTCTTCCCCCTTAAAAGTAGCCTTGTCCTCAAGGCTTGAGATGTGGAAATTGCTGCAGAATGGTAGCTGGTTCCCAAGTGGCATCTGCTAGAGTTGTATCTTTCCACTGGACTAGCACTTCCTTAATGGTTCTCTGACGCAGGTGACGCTCACGCTGGTCCAAAAATGCTTGTGGCTGTAGCCAAATGGATCCTTCTTTAGCTAAATCTGGAAGGTTGGTTTGAATTTGTCACTTAGTTCCAATCACCTTCTTTAAGCATGAAACATGAAAAACAGGATGTAGCTTCGAATGGCTAGGAAAATCTAACTGATAGGATACTTGTCCCACATGCTTGAGAACGGTATAAGGACCATAAAATTTGGGCGCTAGTTTTTGACAATGCTCGACCTTGAGGGAAGTTTTCTTGTAAGGTTGTAGTCGAAGAAACACCTGATCCCCTTCTGCAAATTGACGTTCAGAGCGACCTTGATCTTCTTTTTGCTTCATGTGATTTTGTGCCATGACCAAATTCTCTTTGAGGGTATGGAGAATAGCCTCTTGAACTATAAGTGTTTGGTCAACCGCCTGGACCTTCGAGACATTAGGTAAGTATGAGAGAACTGAAGGTGGCTTCTGTCCATATATTGCTTCAAAAGGAGTCATGCATGTAGTTGTATGGTATGAAGTGTTGTACCACCATTCATCTAGGGGTAACCATCGAGCCCACTGATTTTTCTTTTCTGAGGAAAAACACCTCAAATATGTCTCCAAACACTTGTTGATAACTTATGTTTGACCATTAGTCTGGGGATGATAAGCTGAGCTGAGATGCAATTGGGTGCCTTGTATCTTGAACAGTTCTTGCCAAAAATTACTTGTGAAAGTTGGGTCACGATTAGAAACAATAGAGTGCGGCATGCCATGAAGCTTGAAGACCCGATCCATGAAAATTTGAGCCACTTTGGATGCTGTAAATGGGTGTTAAAGAGCGCAGAAATGAGCATACTTGGAAAGGCGATCAACAACCACCATGATGACTGATTTATTTCCCGATTTGGGTAAGCCGGTAATAAAATCCATAGAGATATCCTTTCAAATAGCAGGTGGAATCGAGAGCGGTTGTAGTGTGCCCGAAGATTTGAATGTTTCTCCCTTGTTGCGTTGACACACATCACATTCAGCGATAAAATTACGAATGTCCTATTTCATACCATCCTAGAAAAAGGAATGTTTGACCCTGTCATAGGTTTTGGTGAACTCGGAGTGCCCCGCCGTGGGTGTATCATGAAGCTCAGAAAGTACCGTGGATTTAAGCTTTGATTGTTTACTTAAATACAAACGACCTTTGTATCGAATCTCATCATGGATCCAAGAGTACCCTGGGGAAGCTGGAGCATTGGACTGCAATTTTTGGATAAGATGCAGACTTTTGGGATCTTGTAGCCATTCCTGGTGAACGACTTGGAGCCAATCTGGTACAATGAAGGAAAGAGAAAAAAGGGAACCTTCATCTTCATATTTTTGGTAAAGTGCATCCGCAACCACATTTTCTTTGCCTTTCTTGTAAATGATCTCATAATCATATCCAAAGATCTTAGTCACCCATTTTTGTTGCTTCGAGGAGGAAATGCATTGTTCCAGAAAATACTTGAGGCTTTGATGGCCTGTATTAATTTGGAAACATTGCCCCAATAGATAAGGGCACCACAGATCGAAGGCATGCAAAATAGCCAACTTTTCCTTTTCATATATGGATTTGCCCAGATTTGTTTCAGATAGTTTCTTGTTGGTAAAGGTCAAAGGTCGACCCTCTTGCATAAGGACGACACCAATTCCTTTCCCTGAGGCATCACATTCCAACATAAAGGTCTTTGTGAAATCAAGAAGGGCCAGGACTGGAGTGGTGCACATGGCCATATTCAAGGTGTGAAAAGCTTGAGCAACGACTGGAGTCCAAGTGAAAGAGTTCTTTTTTAGGAGAGAAGTGAGAGGTGCTGCAATCTTTCCATAATTATTAACAAACTTGCGATAATACCTTGTTAAGACTAGAAATCCATGCAATATCTTGAGAGTCTTTGGGTGAGGTCAGTCTTGCATAGCTTCAATATTTTTAGGATCCACCCTAACACCATCCTTGCCAACTAGATGACCCTAGTATTCTACTTCTAAGGCGCCAAAAGCACATTTAGACTGTTTCAGGAAAATTGGGTGCTGAGAGAGTAGATGGAGAAATCGATCCACATGAGAAAGATGGTCTGTCCAGGTTTTTCTATAAATGAGGATATCATCAAAGAAAACTAAGACAAAATGACGAAGAAAAGGACGAAAGACATGATTCATGAGGCTTTGGAAGGTGGAGGGGGCATTACACAAGCCAAAGGGCATGACCAAAAACTCATAATGGCCCTCATGAGTTCTAAAGGCAGTCTTGGGAATGTATGCCTCTTTCATACGTATCTGGTGGTAGCCCAAACGAAGATCAAGTTTAGTAAAGAATTGGGCGCCACTCAATTCATTTAAGAGGTCATCAATGACAAGAATGGGAAATTTGTCTTTAATGGTAATTTTGTTGAGGGCACGGAAGTTAGGACACATTTTCCAAGAACCTTCTTTCTTCATGACCATGACCACAGGAGAAGAGTAGGGGCTCGTACTAGGGTGGATAACGCCTGCATTAAGGAGTTCATGGACCATTTTCTCAATTTCATTTTTTTGGGAAAGGGGGTGACGATACAGAAAAATATTGGGAGGAAGGCTTCCGGATACAAGGGGAATGGAATGATCATGAACACCACGGGAAGGAGAGAGTCATTGAGGAGTGGAAAAGACCAATCGATGTTTAGAAAGGATGTCTTGGAGGTCTTGTGGCACCGAGGGTGTCTCTATTGCTTGTATGGCATGGAGTTGGGCGATAACACCAGAATGATCTTTTTTGAGAAGCTTTTCCATGCGATGGGAACTAATGATCTCAGGAGAACTGACAGTGATGCCTTAGAACTAATATTGGTGACCCTCCTGGTCAAATTACATGGTTAAGTCCTTAAAATCCATGAGAATGGGACCCAAAGTCCTTAGCTAGTCTGCACCCAACACAATGTCAAAACCTCCCATGTCGATAGAAAACATATGATATTTCAGGTGGTAGTCACAATTTTGGAGACACACATTTTCACAATGCCCTCCACATTTCATGGAACCACCATTGGAAATCATGGTTTGGAAATTATTGACGGCATGGATGTAGCAATGAGTTTCTTGGGCAATGCAACGATGAATAAAATTATGGGTGCTTCCACTATCAACCAAAATGATGACCTTCCGATGCTTGATGTAACAAATTCACTTGAGGATTTGGGGAGTGGAGAATCCAATGAGAGCATTGAGGGAAATGACTAGTTCTACTTCGGGAGGGTCTGAGGGAGAGGTTATGTTAGTGGAATCAGGTGACTCAGACACAAGGGGATTTTCTACATCTTCTTCCGAAATATCCTCGGAGATGGACATAAAAAGATTTTCTTCCTTACACTTGTGGCTCGGGAAATATTTTTCATCACAATTATAACAAAGGCCTTTGAGTTGGCGTTCATCCATTTCATCCCTGGTCAATTTTTGGATCTTTAGTGGAGCAGAGGAAGTAGTGGGATTTACTGGTTTAGGGTGAGGGATAAAGGATGGTTTTTGGTTTTGAGAAGATACAACCTGTTGTGCTTCTTTAGATATTTTAGTAGCCTCCACCCAACTCTAAGGCCGAGCCATGAGGACATGGGCCCGAATCTCATCCTTGAGGCCACTGATAAAAAACTCTTAGAAAAAGGCATCAAACATGCCCTTTGTCTGAAAAGCCAGGTGCTCAAAGGAAGCTATAATTTCTTCCACTGTTCCTAATTGTTTCAACTTTGTCAAATGGCCCAAATGGTTGGTTTCAGTGTCAAACCATTCATAAAGATCTCCCACAAAGTGTGTCCAAGCAATATACCCTTGACGAGAAGTTTTTCTCCATTGCCACCATTACCAATGTTCTAGATCTAGATGGAGAACACCATATCGGAGTTTGGCCAAGTCACTTATAATGTCATATAAAGAGAAATAATGTTACATTTTTGTTACCCAGTGGGGTCCGAGCCATCAAATTTGGTCACATCCACCCGCGGAAGGTGTAGGTCAGGTTGAAAGTGATGGTTCTGAAAGTTATGGGAATGAGAGGAATGTTCACTGTCAATATTTGGAGGTGAGTCAGAGGAAGGGTTTTCTGTAGGGATATGAAGCTTGGTTCAGAGTGAAAAAAAGACAGATTCAAGATGGCTGGTCAGGTCTTGTTTGATTGCCTCCATTGAGGATTGCATGGTTTTATTGATGGTGGCAACATTGGCACTGAGGTGTTTCACTTCTTGTTGGGTCTCAGTGAGACTAGATTGCAAGGTATTGAAGTGAGCTTCCAAGTCCTGGCTATGGGTATGGGCCATGAGGACGAGGGAACCGAAAAGGGATGGGTGGGGTCAAAAATTTTGCTGAAAAATGATATGTATGAATGTAATACGGGCGAAGAGATGAAGCCAATGGAATAGGTCTCAAATAATGGTGAAAAAATATCCATACTTTTTTTTACACCTATGGAGTTATACTCTGATCTGAAGAATACTGCAGTGATGAAATGCCCAAATGCTTAATCAGGAAGAATTGTGTAGTGATTTGGTAGCCCGAACATGGTTGCGCAACAATAGATCTTGTTTGTTTTAATTTGTTTATGTTTTTGTCCCCAAGGGTTAGGTATTCAAGGGTTCTATAGACAAGGATTTGCCCTGTGCTATAGCTCTTTGATATACGTGTGGGCTCCAACAGTAGTACTTGGCCCAATATCTCAGGGCACTAACTAAGGAGGATAGACCGTACCCTTAGTCGTACTACCCGACTACCCAGGTACTAGAGAGTATCTTCCCAAGTGCTATTCTCAGTGACACTATAGCAGTCAGGCGACCGATTGATTTTTCTAAAGAGGGCTTTAGGTAATATAGGTCAATCCATACACAAGTGTTGTATGATGCTCTACCACTCGAAGGGGTACCAACAGGGGTTACAAGGGTGGCCAACATATGTGTGCTTAAGTACCACTTATATTTTCTGCGTGTATGAATCCTTCAACCACGGGTTTATGTTCATAACGACATATATATGTGGCTTAAAGAAGCCGGAATATGTCTCTACTCTAAAAAAAAAATTTAACCCACACTTTCTGCCGAGGAAAGTGCTCTAATACCACTTGTAATATATGAGATATAAAAAGTATGCGGAACATAAATAAAATGCTAGAAATGGTAGAATAACAACAATATAACCAGAACAATCACCACAATAGCACTGAAATGATATAAGAATAACAACATAAATAGCACTTTGATTCTGAAAGCAATGTTCACGGGCCTCTTCGAGGGGGCAACCTCCAATTGAGTAGAGCTCTATTACAATAATATCCAAGCTAGGGTTATCATACCCTCGACTCCTATTTATATTAAATATGTCTATCAAAAGAAACATTTAGAGGAAGATCCTTCTAGAAGCGAAAGATTATATTAGGTCTTCTTACATTCAACTTATTCTATTTTATTGCAAGGCCTTATTAATATTTACCTTTATTACATTTGAATATATTGTTCTACCTATGTGCAGGTTAGGACCCTAACATTCAAATTCCTTCTTTTGTTGAAGTGCAACCTGATATTGTTACTGCAACTAAAACCTTTCATCCATTATTATGATGAGATCTTGATGTGCTTGCTCTCCTCTGTTATGAATTTCCTACACCATGCCTACTTGCAAGTCTTGTAGTCTTCGCATGGAAAACCTTGATACAACTAGGTTCATATGTCCTAATGACTTGACATGTTGTTGCAATTTAGTTGTTTGAAATTTCAGTGCATATGTCTCAAGTTGTAGTATCATGTTCCCAAATGCTAACTGGGTCAAGACCGGATGCACACTTTTTGTTTCTTTTCCTGGAATATTGGATTGTCCTCCCTTGGGTCTACTCTCTTTTGCTAGGCTAGCAACTGCTTAGAGCTGCTGGAGTGTTTCCAACTGATCCTGCACTCTCTTCTATTGCTCTTCTTTCTTCCTTGTTGACTCCTCCATTAATTCTTCTATGAAATAACATACCTAGTAGCCTATTATGTCCATATCATCATCAGTTAATGTATAAATTGGTTTTTCTCTATGTGTCTTAGTTTCCTTGTGTGCCCCTCCTACTATTTCTTTCCCCTTATCCTTCCTTTTTAATCCTATCTCGGGGACTATCGATGGGATAGACATATCACCTGTGCCATTAGTCTGATTATTTCCCTACTCATCATCTAATTCCTCATCACTTTTATCTTTCTCTTCTTCCTCTTATGATTGTCGTGTTTTCTCTGCTGGGGTTTTGCATCCATCTTCCCAGTCATTCACTATCAAACACATGTCCTCTGTTGTCAACCTGTAACTAGTTGGAAACCATTGGCACATTGGGTCCTTCTTGGCCTACACATACATGTGGTGCATGCCTGCTTTAAACCGAAAGATATCCTTGTATGTTGCTACTGTCTCTCTTGATATGTGTGGTGTGTGTTCAAATAAATGTGTGATATTTTCCAACTATACATAAAATGTGGCATTGGAGTATTTTGTCTTCTCTTAATCATTGTATGCCATAATTTAGCATATCTCCCAGCCAAATTGCCTCTATATGATGTGCACATTTGTTGGTAGTACCTTGGTTCTTGCCACACAATTAGCACAATCAAGATAAAAAACCAGGTATACTGGAATTTCATGCCCTTTTCCCAGGCCTCAGTACAATCCTGCAAAATAAGGTTCACCAAGTAGGTGGCCAAGTTCATCAGAACCCCTTCGACACATTTCTCTACAACTACAATGACTAAAGCTGATACTTCATCTTTGTGACATTTTCGCAGTAGCTTGCAGGTCAGTACCTGCATCACAAACCTAACATTTTTACCATTGATGTTTTTCACATCCAACCCCCTCTTTCCCATGAATGTCTAGAACTTTTTCGTCATCGACTCTAAGATGGCTCGTTCTCCTGCCTTCTTGAATAAAAGGGTTGGATCTTCACTAGCTTTTGGAAGTCTTGTAATACATGTAATAAATGTAGTATTGATTGATACTGGGGGATCAAGCCAAAGTTTCCCCCCATGAACACATTTGAGAAACATCTTCACACATGCATTAATCTCCAAACTTCACTTGAAATGTAGAATCTCCAACAAGTTCAATATACCTAACTTCTCCAACCCCATTGCCCACTCCTATGTCTCTAGCAGGATTGCTCCTGTACCTAGTACGCTTCTAGTGCACAAATAATTTTCCCTGGATAGATTTGAGATTTTTTGTGCATCAATGATATCATGATCCATAAAATTTAGGCTGAAAACATTTCCAAGCATTTCTCCTTCACTGCTTACACCAGGCAGAACCGGTGTTGTTGGAAGCAGGTACTTCCCATTGGCTGGTACTGGAATCAATGGTGCATTATCCATCCTCGGTGGTAGGTAATCTTTGTGGAAAATTTCTTGTGGCACTGAAGTCGAAGCTCTGGCTACTTCCTCAACCTCTAGTGTCACTACTGGTCATTTTTCCTATTTCTACGTTGTTGTAGATGATGCTCCAACTTTTGGCGAGGTCGTTCATCTTTTGTGATGGATTCCTAGACTAGCTCTGGGTCTGTTCTTGGGTAGCTGTAGCTCAGCTATGGTTCACTTAGATTCACTCTGTTTATCTCTCACTTGCATGCAACAATGACTTACACTTAATGACCTTCTGTTGTTTTTCTACCTTCGTGCCAACTATATATGTCTCATGCTGCCTTAACTACCTTATCCAATCTTCCACCATGGTTGATGAGTTGTTAAATAAATGCTTATTTATTACCAAATC